>NW_019290596.1:0-119821 GCF_000500325.1 Leptinotarsa decemlineata | reverse complement strand
ACACCCTTCAAGGTCACATCACCTTGACTTCACCAAACAACAACCAATAAAAAAGCAATTAATACGTCATAGTGGTGGGGGGAGGCTTAGAACCGGCTCAAATCTCCTACTGAGAAATTTCAGTGGAGATAACTTTTTGAGCAACATTGGTTATATCTGGAGAAATGAAAAATATGTGTAGCAATGGCGGACATGAAATACATATTTGAACAGAACAGCATGAGTTATATCACTGCTGTAGAATACACGTAAAAAATATTGAATGACCAAACTACGAAGTTCACTTTGATGTTTCACTCGAATTAGATCTCACAACTATCAACTAAATCTACATTCACTACTGAATCCAATATCAATCTACATGTTCAAAACTAGACATAATCGTGTCGGGTAAAGTTATTGCACTCTACAATATTTACTAACTAATGATAACAGAACTAGTTCCCAGCCTCTTATCAATGAAATTGGGGTGTCTTGTCAAACGTATGGGTTTATGATGACATAAAACTTCATTTAGAAGTGTTCACCATTGTGTAATATATTGAGTGGATTGATCTCACCACCTTCAGAAATTTCAGAGAGTTGTGAAATAACAACAATTGTAATTGGGAATAAAATATAGATTATGAAATCAATATTTCATCGAGATGATGGATTGAAATTGAGAACTAACACATGGGAAGGTTAGGTTAGATCCAAAGAGGGTCTCTTCGACCCTCCACCGAAACACATGGGTATGTAATGTATATACAGTCTGTTAAATGTAAAAGTATTCAATAGAAAATTACTTTTGTATAGTTTTGAATAAACCTAAAGTATATCCAAATCCAAGATAGAGTGAAACAAAACAAAACCGAAGAGTGATGTTCACGTGATTGCCCAGTATCAGATGGTGTTCATTGGTGAATTCGCCTTCTTGGTACTAGTTCGGTACCAGCACAGGGTTGTAATCGGTCGTTTGCGTGTTTGTGTGGCGTGCGTTATAGTATATTGTTTAAAATTGTTTTCCACGATGTCCAGTACAGACACTGCTGATGACACTGTGAGCTATCCTCTGAGTCCAGCTAGGAAACGATCCAAAAAAGACATTTGAGTGTTGAGATGAAAGAAGTGATTTTAAATGTGTTCAAGAAAGGGATGGAAGATATTGAGACACCGACTGTCGACGAAGTCGTATCGAAAATTTCCGATAAAATTGGAGTGTGTTGCGCTTCGATTTACAATGTTTTACGGGAATATAAACAAAATAATACATTTTCCAAACCGAATACAAATCAGAATCGTCAAACCATTATAAAATCAATAGATGATGCTGATAAACATGCAATCAGGAGGAAAGTTCATGAGTATTTTTCAGAAATGAAATACCCACGATAGACAAAGTACTCACAGAAATAAATGAAGATGTTTTATTGCCAAGTTTTAAGCGGTCAACATTCCATAAAGTATTGAAACATTTCAATTTTGTATGGAAAAAACGAGGGCGCAATAGTTTATCATTGGATAGAGAGGAAATTGTGTTATGGAGAAGAGAGTATTTGACCAAAATTAAATATTATAGGGAACAACAGAGAACAATTTATTATATGGATGAAACCTGGGTTAATGCTGGTCATACTACCCCTAAAGTATGGGTCGATGAAACTGTGACCTCATCATCTAAGAGGGCCTTTCTAGATGGACTATCCACCGGATTAACAAATCCATCAGGTAAACTCATATTTATATTTATATTTAGACCTGCCTCAATATCAATATATAAAAAGTAACCCTCGTATTTGTTTTATTTACTTACATACCTCTTCATAATTTCAGGTAAAGGAAAACGGCTTATTATTTGTCACATCGGCAATGATAATGGGTTTGTTGCTGAAGGGCTGTGGTGTTTCGAGTCGAAGACAACTGTAGATTATCACGAAGAAATGAACGGTGAACCTTTCGAACAGTGGTTTTCCAAAGTTCTACTCCATCTGGAGGATAATGATGTGATTGAAATGGACAATGCACTTTATCATTCGCTACGGTTAGAGAATATTCCGACAACGTCTTCAAAGAAGGTTGAAATCCAAAATTGGCTGCGATCAAAGAATATTGGCTTTGAAGACTCAATGCTAAGAGTACAGCTATTTGAAATTGTCAAGGAGCGTAAGCTTGAATACTAAAAATATATAGTCGATGAGATGGCAGCAGGCCAAAACAAAATTGTCCTTCGCCTGCCTCCATACCACTGCGAGCTCAATCCCATCGAGTTAATATGGGCGGACGTAAAGAATTTTGTAGCTCAGCATAAAACCACGTTCAAATTTGCAGATCTCAAACTACTTTTTGATGAGGCTTTGAAAAGAGTCACAGTGGAGAAATGGGAGACGTGTGTTCGGCATGTGATATCGGAAGTCGAGACAAAGATGTGGAAGCTTGATAACATAATAGAGGCACAAATCGAGCCACTGATAATTCAGATTGGTGAGGATGACACTACTGATGAAGACACAAATTCATCCAGTTGAATAATTTTGATTAATATTCCTTTTGATTTTACATAAAATAAAAATTATCAATAATGATATGATTACGTTTCTTTTCATATAATGCTTGAGTGCGCTGTGAAAAATCCAATGGAAATCTTTTTATATTACACATATTATCTGCATTTTTTCCCCTTAAACTGCAAAACTTGTGCACTTCACTCGTTATATAAAAAAGTTTTCCTAAGTATGATATAGCATTTGCGATCAACAAGATGTTGGTTCTGAATACGACCCTGGCCAATTCTTGGGATTTTCAATATCACGTGCGTAGGGCATGTCAATGTTTACATTCACTCTATCTTGGATTTGGATAGACTTTAGTTACTCTCATCCGATCAACCTATAAGTCGAAAGTTTGAAGGTCATCCTTCATGTGTCACATATAGTTGATAACATCATTGAATATATCAGTTCATGAGTTGAGTCTTAAAGCACCCACTGCAGTTAATTTTGAAGGAAGTCACGTGGTTGGTGAAATGCGAAGGCGTTGCGGTATTCTTTTTATAGAGTGGCCATGGGAAGAAGTTCATCTCTACCTGATATTCAATAGATGATGTGCTACTTGCAGATAACATCATCAATTTAATACCAAGTAACTTCTAGACCCCCTTGGTATATGGCATATGGAACCACATCGTTAGAATTCATGATATTATCCGGAATGTGCTCTTCAAGACCAAATATTTTGAAAATTTACTTACGTTGTCAACAGAGAAAGATGTTTCAAATCCATGATACTGAAGGGTAAAACAAAGAGGTCGATCTTGCAAGCTACACTGTTGTCTCAGCATATTAAGTTGACGAGCAATATCATTGAGCTGGTCCTGTAGTAAAGTTGTTGCTATTCTGGCTGAATCACAGTCATTGACAAGGTCCGCGACAAGCAAAGTCACTTTGGCAGTTGCTAGAAAAGGAATACTAGCGGCTCAAAAGTTCATTTTTGGAAAAAGTACTTGGTTTTCAGTTTACAAAGTGAATTGTGGAAACTGTCCCATATGTTTTGTTGGCCAAACCAAACTCGAAACAAGAGTGTTCCTGAACACATACGATATTCTAAAAAACTCAATAGCAAGAACTTCAGAGTCCTTGTTGATCGTGAGAGAGGACGTGGGCACTTTTTTGCTTTCGCACATCCTAGGATTCTACATTCATACCATATTTATCTAAAATACTTTTGAGCGAAATGATTCACATTCTCAAACAAGATAGTGTCAACACTAGAAGTGATATTTATGGCCACAATACTGCATAATTCAACTTAATCAGGAAAATATAGTGATATTTTTTATTTTCTATTTCGACTTTTTTTACATCAATGAAAACAGGTACTACCTTATCAAAATCATAGATAAAGCCATTCGTTTGTTTCATGTTATTGTGTTTGGTATATTTTGAATATTTTGTTCACTACAGTGTTATTTTTCCTCATACATATATAAGATGTTTGATGATTTTTGAATTCAGTAATAATTTCAACATGGAAGAACTCTTTTCCGGTTGGTAATTTTATTATAATTACATTATCAATTCTCATAAAACTGAAAAACCATAGTAGTTGATAAGTTTGTGGCAGAATTCAATCAAATCAAATTTGAAACTTTGGCAAAAAACCAATTGTTTTATGCAATAATTTGTGAATAAATATAAAAAGATTAGCTGAAAAAACAATTATATTAAGCAAAAAATAATTCAGATAGAATTAAGTAAATTACAAGCAACAACCAAAAAATCAAAAAATTGAATTATTAACACGAGATGAATATTACAAAATCATTAACTAGAAATGAAAATTGAAAGATTTCCAACCACGTTACTTCACGACGTTTCGATTGTTAGTACCTATCCACAATCGTTATCACCCGAAGACGATTAATACCAACAATCGAAAAGTCGTGAAGTTACTTGGTTTGGAATCTTTTAATTTTTATGGCCATGGGAAACCCCTTGTCCCCTTACCTGGCAGACCTGTTCATGAGCAGATTCGAAATGGAAACCAAAGAAAAGTCGAAGTATTTTCCTAGGATTTGGTTAAGGTATCTGGATGATATTTTCGCGATATTCGATACCAAAGAATCGAATATTGACTACTTTGTTTCCATTTTGAATAATAGATGTCCATCAATAAAATTCACGAATAAGTTAGAAAATGCGGGACAACTACTATTTCTTGACGTTTTGGCAATGAGGAGCCAATATGGAGGGTTAGAATACGATATATTTAGAAAAAAACAAGCACGTACAGGTATATTCCTGACAGTTCACATCACTGTGGACAGCACAAACGTGCTGGGTTGAGTTTTTTAGTGCATCGTCATTTGACTTTCCCTCTAACGCATGATAGGTTCACAAAAGAAAGATGTACAATACAGGAAATAGCAGCCACTTACGGTTTCTCGAGGGGTATTGTAGATGACATAATGAGGAAGAAGTTTAGGTTAAGAATTAACGAAATCTCGACTTTCAGAAAGGACAAGAACCAAGATAAATACATATCAGTTCCATACCACCAATATACGAGGAACTTTGGAAAGATTTTCAAGGAACTAGGTATGAATGTGGTTTTTAAAACAAGTCATACACTACAGACCTTTTGGGAAGTCCTAAAGACAAAGTCGAGAATTCAGAAAAGTCTGGAATTTACGAAATTGAATGTAAGGACTGCGATGCAAACTATTATGGACAGACAAAAAGATCTATTTAAGTAAGATATAAGGAACACATAGCACACTTGGAATATGGAAGACCTGAAAAATTAGCAGTCGCTCATCATATTTTGCAACAAAACCATTCCATAGACTTCAGTTCATTAAGATTACTCAGACAAGTTAACAGGCAACTAGATGCCTATGAGAGTGTAGAAATGAGTAAACACAATAATATTATGAATAACGATGACGGCCCTATACCAAAGAGCATACTAAATAGCTTGTTAAAATAAAATAAAATAATGTTGTTGGGTTACTGATTACTACATAAGGACACATTGCAAAAATACATTTGGATAGGCAACATTGTGAAATTAATTTTCATATAGCTGGAAATTGTTTTATATAAACATATATTGTGAAATAATAGATAAGGCAAAATTGTAAAATTAATTTAGGTTGGTATACCTGTATGGTTGGTACGCCTGGATGTTTTACCTGTATGGGTTACCTACATAGCATAAATAGGGTTAGCTCGCAATAGTTTCTAGTTTTGATCTTCCTTTCTGAAGATGATCACTTGGTGATCGAAACACTTATCGAGGTGTTAAAAATAACGATTTGGTGTTGGGAAAAAACTTCATATTCATATATAATGGTAAAGTTAATTTGCAATTTCCTTTGTTCAACAACGTTAACGAATTAGTTACATTTTACAATATGGTTAGTTCGTCCCTTTTGAGTTGAACGATGTTTTAATCGCATCGGCAAGAATAGGAAGTTTAAAAATAACAATATGAGAAGATGACCCGAAAAATGAAGTATATTAATAAATAAGTCAATTTGTATCAGGTGACTAATCGTATCTGATGATTTCGTTATTTGTTGAATGTTGCAGATAGAACAGTTTCCAAATAAACACAAGGAGAAAAGTAATTCAAACATAACAAAGAGTAACGATGTGAACAATATATACTTACATACTCTTAGGTCGTCTAATTCAATTAGAGCCGCTTCGATTCCTGTTTCCGCATCAAGTTCTTGCTGATACGGTTTTCCGAGTAGTTCGTTAACAGCTGTGGAATATGAACAGTCGAATGAGCAAATTTATAAAATACGAAATTTCAGAGCTTTCTTCAAAATGATTAAATAATTTCATAACAATGGCCGTTCTGTTACATGTACAAAAACCTTTGACTTGTGCTAAGGGTTTTCCGCAAGATTTAAAGAGGATATAGTGTTGAAAATTAGTGTTAGTCATATTCAAGGATAGTAATAACTAACACTAATGTTTTTTACGTAGTAAAAAACAAAGACTATCGATTTAGTTAGAAGTGATTAATAATATTCAGCTAGTGTTGCCCTAGTTCAGTGATGACGAACCTTCAGAGCTCGATATGTCAAAAAAAATAAACGTATTTATAATTTTTCGAGTTGATAAATAAAAAAAAATATAAAATTTGTGACTGTTGACCGACTTCGTTTGTTCGTCTGAATATCAATCAATACTGTCTCAGAAAAATATGTGGATGAAAAAGTTGTTGACGAAGCAATTGCTAAATCTTTTAAGTTCGTATATGAGCGTCAGGTAATTTGTTCTAAGATTTCGAAATTTATTCTTTGTATTTTGTACTCATTTCATCCTTCGTACGATTTCATTCCATTTTTTCAACTTCTGATCTCAATTCAACAAATCCTTGCATTTTGCGAAATTGTATCCATTGAAATCCTGCTATTCCAAAGGATTGTACTCAACTACATCAGAATACTCAACCATTCAAGTTGTCTGTTCTAGGCTTCTGAACTTATGAGTTGTTAATGCGTTTATCATATTCTGGTGCGGAAGTTTGGAACTTCACAATGTGTTTCTGCTTTTTTATTCGAGTGAGTCATACATTTTTTCAACTTCGAAGATGCGTGCCACCAAAAATGAGCTCACGTGTCAGCATTGACACGCTGACAATGCCTTAATTTTTATCTCGTATTAAGCCATGCATCATTTTAAGTTAGAATTTTGAATTATACAGGGTGTCTAAAATTCGATCCTGGCCATTGGGATCTCGGAAACTATGAGAAATACGAAGATGGTTACGTTGGGGTAAAGTTGCGCATTCACCTGAGTAGCACTATGCCGTTGAGAAAGTTCTGAAGTTTCGAGTATATCCGGAGATATCCGGTTAAAACAGAAATTTCGGAAAATGGTTTTTTGAAAGATTCGAAAATAAACTGCATTTCTACGCTACCACTTTTTCCCTACCATATAACGGTGTTTTCAGATTTGCTATTCGACGTTTTGTCTTCCTGACACCATCATCAACTTTATTTTTTCTTTTGGACGCTATATTGGATTTTTTCTGTTTTGAATAGAACCAAATTCAACCTTTTCAATGATGTATCATGAGTTATCATTGTTTTTCGAAAATTCAGAGATATTGAGAAAAAAATTCTTATCATAATAGGTTTTGTCTTTGATGTGTTACACTCAATTACATTTTGTTATTGTACAAGTCATTGAATTTTCGGCGGAAAATGGCTTTCACGAATGAAGAAAAAAGATATGATACAAATTTATTACAAATATAGTAGAAACAGTGTTAGGACATCGAAAATGTGATTGAAAACTTGTGTCCCAAAAGACGACAACCACATCGAACTGTGTTCAAGTTATAGAATCAAAATCTTACCGAGTTTGGTTCATTTGAAAAGCTGAGAAAAAATACGGAAACAGAATGGATCAGAAAACTAAAGAAATTTTTATAAATGAGGTACCTATGAGGTAAGTTAGACCTTGTGCCCTTTTCAATGAAAATTAATAATTTGCAGATGAACATGTCATAAACACGTCAAATTTCCTCCGAAATGAATATTTGTCATACAAGTGCTTGGAGACATCTCAAAAAAAGCGGTTCAAAATTTTACAAAATACACATATCTCAATAACTGCCTCCAGGTGATCCCGAAAGGCAATTATAATTTTGTAATTGGATATTAAGAAGACCTGATTTTCCTGCTTTCCTGGAAAATGAAATGAAAGCACTTTCACGAATTATGGGGTATCAATCCAAAATAACGAACAGATTTGGAGCATAAACAACCCTAGGTAGTTCCGAGAAATTCGACCTCAAATGCGATTTATTATTAACGTGTGGGCAGGAATTTACAAAGATAGAATTTTGGGTCCTCATTTATTTGAAGGAATTCTGAATGGAGAAACCTAACACCAGTTTTCAATGTCGTTTTTCGAAGACTATTTGGATGATCTACCTTTGGCTAACTATAACAACATCTGGTTTCAACATGATAGTGCTTCACCGCACACTACCAGACGAGTATCTAATTACCTGACTGAAAAGTTTGGTGATAAATGGATAGGGAAAAATGGGCCGGTGAGGTGGCCAGACTTGAGTGTTATGGATATATTGTTATGTGGTACACTGAAAAATAGAGTTTATGGTCAGAAGGAATATCAAAATATTGAGAACCTTCAACACAGCATTGTTAGAGAGTTTTGAAGATTGAGGAGGAGAAAAATTAATCGTGCAGTGAGTAATATTGTAAGAGGGAAACAGATGTGTTATCATGAACAAGACCATCATTTTGAGCATTTTGATGCACTTTTGTCTTTACATTTCCGTTAATTATTGTTATTTGTTAAAAGTTGTATTTTGATTGAAAAGGACAAAATGTCTCATTAACCTCATACACACCTCATTTATCAAATTTTGATTGTTGATTCTGTTTCGGTATTTTTTCATTGGCTTTTCAAACGAACCAAACTCTGTGAAATTTTGATCCAATAATTTGAACATTGTTCGATGTGGTTGTCGTTTTTCGGGATACAAGTTTAAATATATAAATGTCAGTAGTTCGGACTTCCATTGTCTACTATATAAAATGATTTGAAATCCCTGTAACAACTGAAAAAGAAGAATTGAAAATTAATAGCTGAATATAACAATTTTCAATTCTTCTTTTTTAGTTGTTTCAGGGTTTTCAAATAATTTTGTATGGTAGACAATGGAAGTCCGAACTAGTGAAATTCATCATGAAATATTGTCAATCACCTTCAAACAAAAGTTTGAATACATTTTCGATGTCCTAATACTGCTTTTATCGTATTTGTAATAAATTTGTATCATATCTCTTTTTTCATCATTCGTGAAAGCTAGTTTTCGATAAAAATTTAATGAATTGTACAATAACAAAATGTCATTGAGTGTAACAAATCGAAAGTTAAATTCAGAAACATCAAAATCAAAGCCTATTTTGCTAAGAATAATTTTTTTCAATATCTTCAATTTTTCGAAAAAGGATGATAACTTATGAAACATTATTGAAAAGGTAAAATCTGGTTTTATTCAAAACAGAAGGAATCCAATGTAGCGCCCATGAGAAAAAATAAAGTTGATGATGGTGGCCGGAAGACGAAACGTCAGATAGAAATTCTAAAAACACCATTATATAGCAGGGAAAAAGTGGCAATGTGGAAGTGCAATTTTTTTTTGAATTCTCCGAAAAATAAAGCCAGAAAGAATAAAAACCATTTTCCGAAATTTCTGATTTTTCCAGATATCTCCGGATATTCTCGGAATTTCAGAACTTTTTCAGTCAGGTAAATGCACAACTTTGTCCCAGTTCAACCATCTTCGTGTTTCCCATAGTTTCCGAGATCCCAATGGTGAGGATCGAATTTGAAACACCATGTATAGTAGACAATATAAATATGATGAACATCATAAATGTATTGGTGTAATTAAAGGGCAATTAGCACCCAATTAATACTCCAGGACAGAACTTTCTTCCAATGGTACTCTGAAGGATTTTCTACTTGCCTTCTCAATGATACAGAAAAAAATGAGAGTACGCTAGTCTATAGAAACAGTTTTTTCTCGAATATCAAAATGAATTATATCATCAGTTACGATATATAAACAAGTAAATTCAGAAAATGAAGAAATCGAATGAAATATGTATGTGAAGGCTGACAAAAATTACAATCCATTCAAGTAATACGAAGTTGAAATGATGTGAAGCACCGTAAAACTTTATGGGACACTGGATTCATAGCACTTTAATTGACCGTTCTCCTTTTCGTTGCTTTCCCTAGGGGGAGTATCGTGATTCTTCAGTTTTCCTTGGGGTTGTTTCTCTTCATCCAAGAAAGCAAAATAACTTTGGATTTATTTACCAAGAATTAAAAAATAGTTCTCAATGAATCATATGCGTTAAATGGCTCTAGTTCTATAAAAAGAATAACGACCATGAATTTTATTTCATTTGCCACTGGTTTGAAGTTCAAAAGATTATGTTCAATACGATTTGATTCAAAATGTATAGGAAATGCAAAAAGAATGAAAAACGAATTACACATTCTGGAAAAAATTTAACTATCAAAAATTTCCAATCATTCAAGAAAATGAAGTACAAATATCACATTAATATGTGTGGAGTGTGGTCCAGTCATATCTGAATTATTTTCAAATTCATATGATGATTCTTTTATCTCGTGATTCATATGTGAATCGAATTATTTGTGAGAAGTTCACGAATTGTTATATGAACCTTTCCAAAATCAACAGATGTAAATATAAAAATCTCAGATGAGTCCACATTGATATCGAAAAATTCATAAGTTTATAAGTTGGTTCACTGAAAGAAGAGGAAAGTTTTCATCTTATGACAAAGGTTTATTTATTGTCTATTGTCTCTAGGATAACTGAGGGTCTCGACAAAGGTTCTTTACGAACCTTTGTATGGAATACTAATTTGGAGTTGCTATTTCAACCAGGTCAGTTAAGCTTCCAATGGCCTATAGGTCATATATTTTTTCGAATATGCTGGTCGTAACGACAGCCTTCCATTTGAGAGATGATTCATACATGGGCTTTTCTTTGCAACTCATTTCGCCATTTCCTCTTCCCCCCGATAGCTGAATGTTTTTATCTTCATCTCCATAGTCCACTGGGTACTCAATTTTTCTTCTTGTATCTCGTATTTTCGATATTTTTTCCCAACTGCTATATCACTATGCCCTCAATATCTATAGAAGCTGCTGCGAAGTACTTTCCTCAGGAAAGTATCCCTCAGCCGAACTTGCCGTTGTTGGTATTTTGAACAATTTTGAAGGTACAAGTTACGATAATTTCTGCATCTTTACTACATACATACTATCCGCTCCCAATCAGTCCTCTCTGAAGATCTTCTTCGAGTGCCTTCATTCAAAATTTGTTTCAGATTTATAATTAATTTCCTAGATCATTCAGGCTTGAGTATATATGATAGTCTAGTACAAATGTGGTTTGTTCAACTGTTGGGCAAAGTCAGTTGAAATATGTTTGTCTGTATACCAAATATTATCGTTCCACAGATGACAACCCCTAGATGTCAAACCATGTGCGAGCTAAGTGTCATAGAGGTTTTAGCTTTCAAATTGCGATTATTTCCTTTGAGTTCCCTAGAAATCTCTTTCAGATTTTTTCAGAGTTTCGTTGTGACCAATTGAAAAGCCCCCCTAGACTTTCAAAACAATTTTTATCTGTTTTCTAAGCCATGGCAGATTTTAATTTCACCAGGGAGTATTCTTGTTTGGTTCCTGGCTGATTTTCGTTCAATAGTGGACAATTTTCCAAGTCTATCTTATAGGATCTCCAGTTTGTTTTTCACAGTTTCGACAAGGCATGATCGAAGTATGATAGCATCCGAATTGATGATCTGAACAATTCACTTGTAAAACATTCACATTACAAACCCAGTAATTTATGAATGTAGTATCAATTAATCTTCACGACTCATCTCATGAAAGTGAGCTGATAGAAGTGTAACTGTAGTAAATTCTCACTTCAATATTGGTATTGATGCTCCTTTAGGTATGATCTGGGATCTAATGAGTTACTTGGTAAGTACTATTTAGCTTTTTCCCATTTCTAAGTGATAGAGTAAATTCTCAGGCCCTGTCTCACTGGTCTTCTTCAGTCTGACCCCAATATTTTACAGATAATTACATGAATGGCTAATGTTTTTGATGAGGGTTTTCGGAAAATTAACTCTCGCCGAATCTATCCCAAATCTATGATTTCTGTACTGCTCCCATTTCGGACAAAATCAATTTTTCTTGGAAAAAAACAAACTTGTATGGAAAAATGAATTGATGTTCACTGATATTCATTCACAAAGTGGAACAAAAAAACGAGGGATTTTGACAAAAAAAATGATATGGTCCCGATGAAAGACAAAAACAATTTTTATTATCTCAGAGGCATAATCCCACATTGCATGTCGAACACATCCAAACGGTGTTGTGTGGTTCTTTCGTAATGCTGCAATGTACACATTGTCGTGAACTTCTATGAACGGGCATAAGCAAGTTCTTATCAAATTTCAATTTCTATGGCACGATGGTACTTTTCCGAATATGCTTCGACTCCCCAGAAATAGCACCTATTAGGCCAACTTGAATATGATATCTGAGTTCTTCACTGTAGCATCCACAAAGTATCAAAATATTTGGTGCCACCATTTCCTTGATTTGGGATCTATTTCGTAAAGTGATTTGAACATGTCAAACTTATTCCCATTCCCAATAATAATGATCCAGCTAGTTATTCTGATCTCAGAATTATCAGTATACTTCCAACCATGAGTGAAATTTTTGAAAGAGTTATTTATTTACAAATTAATGACTATTTCAATAACAATAATCTATTATCACCATAGCAATGTGGTTTTAGGCAGGGTTTTAGCACGGCTACAGCTCTTGCTACTGTTACACAAGACATTGTTGAGGGATATGATAAGGGAATGATTAGCACTCTGGTACTACTAGATTTTTCGAAAGCATTTGATACCATTAATCATGAGCTGATTTGCATGAAACTCAAATATTATGGTTTTGATAGTGCTGCCTTATTTCTCATCTGGTCTTATTCACTTGTTCGATCTCAAAAAGTTGTTGTTGATGGTCATCACTCCTTACCTCTTGATATTCTATCAGGAGTACCACAGGGTTCCATTTTGGGACCTTTATTGTTCATCATTTATACTACTGACATTATCTCGTCCATCAAGAAATGTAAAATACAGGCGTATGCTGATGACATACAATTATACATGCACTTTAAAATCGATGAGTGTGCTGAGGCACAAAATCTCTTCAACACTGATCTTGATTTGATCAATGGGCTATCAAGTGAACATGATTCGAAAATTAATCCTAATAAAACAATGATGATGCACTTTGGATCGCAGAAGAATCGTAAATTTGCAGAAAACCATTTCCGTTTAGAATTAGGTCATACTATCTTGACTCCTGTCAATACAGCTAAAAACTTAGGGGTCATGCTTGATACTGATCTTAGATTTACTAGTCATGTTGAAAATTTAATGAAAAAAGCTTATATGTCATTGAAACTGTTATACTGTAATCGTTTTATTTTGAGCCAACCTCTAAAAAGAATGCTCTGTGATAGTTTGGTGCTAACCCATTTCAACTACTGTGACTTCATATATGGGCGTGCATTATGGAGTGGTGCTTGTTGGTTGAGTTAGAGTAGCTTTGAGCTAGACTTCGCCAAGGAGTACCAGAATCTCCTGTAAACTATTTTCATTTTCAAATATATCTTTGTATTGTTTTTTTTGTATTATCAATAAAGCCGATTTATTATTATTATTATTATCATCGATATAGCCTATGTTACGATTATAGTCATTAACAAGTACTAGACATGTGACTTCCTCTCTAGAGCCATCTTTTCTTCTTCTAGAAACACTCTTCAACTCTGTAGGGTCATGAAAATCATAAATGAATTACACTGCATTTTTGTCCATCCACTTGAGGGCCACTAGTCCGTCTTTGGAAACTCTGTAATCCGGATCACCACGTCTCAGCAGTTTGTCATCTCATAAGTCAGTTGGCATCTGCTTACGGTTTATTCGAGAAGTTTCACATGCATATATTCCGTTAGAAAGTAGGTGTTTTTGAAGATGTACAGAATTGAAGAAATTATCAAAGTACACTTCGTGATTCTCAGCAAATAGCTCTCTAGAACGATCTTTGATAACTTGTTCTCCTAGCGCCTTCGAAGTGAGGTCACCAACTTTACCAGTATATATTTGAAATTGTGAGACATAATCTGTCTCATCACTATGCATTCAGACTTTGTAGCCCCTTTTTATAGGTTTACTAGCTGACCCTGCGAACTTCGTTCCGCCTTAGAGGCAATAAAAAAGCACATTTTTTATTTTATTAATTTGTTTTTTTTAATAATCAAGTATTTCAATTATTCTTGATGAGGTTGCACCCTTCAATTAAGCACCTTGTGATACACGAAGTTTTTTGTTTTATTATCAGGCGCAAGTATAAACAACGCAGATGGTCTTCCGACCCGTGAACATGCCACATACAGTGTGGTACCTTTAACTGGAATAAATTCAGTAGAATTGTAGCAGAATGTTTCTTGCAAAATTCCTGAGACAGGTCGATTTTGTTTTCAAGAGATATACATTTCTACATTCTAATGAACCAAATTACATGCATCCCTTACATAGGGTAGCTACCCCCTAAATATTTTTAAATAGTGCCTGATGAAAGGATATGGATGCAGCAAGATGGAGCACCACCACATTATGCTCGCGGCGTGCGTCAATACTTGGACCATAGATGGATTGGCAGAAGAGGTACAATTGAGTGGCCGGCACGCTCTCCTGACCTTACCCCACTAGACTTTTTCTTATGGGGATACCTCAAAACCAAAATTTATGTAACGAAACCATAAACCATACATGAACTCCAAGAACGCATTAGGCATGAAATCCGTCAAATATCTCCAGACATTTTGAAAAATGTAAGAAATGAATTTTACCATCGGCTTGGACTATGCCAGCATGTACTTGGTGAACACTTTGAGCATCTATTAAATTAAATCTTATTTGTACCATTTTTTTTTAACCGTTACCCTTATGTTTATTGTAAAACTATAATCTCCTTGATCAAATTTTAAAAATCGATTACTGTTGTTAAGAGAAATGAATTGTTTCTAAAGCACATTACAACCCAACCTTTATTGCTATTTAATAATTTTCTAGGGGTAGCTACCCTGCTTAGGAGTGTACGTAATTTGATTTATTATGTTGTTAAAATGTTTCTCCCTTGAAGGCAAAATCGACCTGTTTAAAAATTTTCTTCAAAGCTGCGCATTTTTCATAAGACATGAGGATAATTTGAAAAATGCTAATTTTTTATGCAAATTATTAAATTGATAGTATCTCGGAAACTAATCGACGAAATTTTAAAAATTGAGCACTGCTGTTTAGAGGAATAACATGTCTTTAAAATTTAATACAAATCAACCCTTATTGCTATTTAAAAAAATTTAGGGGTTAGCTGCCCTATGTAAGGGATGCATGTAATTTGGTTCATTAGAATGTAGAAATGTATCTCTCTTGAAAACAAAATCGACCTGTCTTAGGAATTTTGCAAGAAACATTCTGCTACAATTCTACTGAATTTATTCCAGTTAAAGGTACCACACTGTATAATTGACCATGTGAAAAACATTGATTTTCCAGATTTAGACCACAAACTTCCAGGGATTGGCCTTGTGATTTGTTAATGGTCATGGCGAATGCAACACGAATTGGAAATTGAAGTCTTTTAAACTCAAATGGCATATCGGTTGGGATCATCGGGATCCTCGGAATGAGAACTTCCTTACCTACGAATTTTCCTTTGAGTATCGTCGCGTAAATCACATTTTTCATCAATTAACTCACCACCGAACGTGTACCGTTGCAAAGTTTTGGAGGAAATCAAATGAATCCGCTCGATTCGTCGACCGGTACTCGACCATTACCGATAGTCAGCAATTGCTCAGAGGAATCATCAGCAGATGTATCATTGAGCAATGCAACTCTCATGTTTGTTGTCAGCTGAAGTTTCTTCACATAACGCCATAGATTCGATGATTTGAGGCAAGCGTTTATTTCGTCGGCAGCCGTTGATCTTGGATTTACTGGCAGTGTTTGGCGGAAATCGGCAGACAGTAAAATCATTTCACCTCCAAAACATCTCAAGTCATTGCGTAAATCTTTCAATGTTCGATTAAGTGCTTCTCTTGCACGTTTGTGCGCCATCGTGCATTCATCTCATAAGATGATTATCGATGCTGATAAAACTTTGGCCATTGCGGAGTTTTTTGAAATATTACATGTTGGTTCTTCAATAGTTTGAAGATTTAATGGCAATTCTAATGCTGAATGAGTCGTACGAAATTTTTCTAACAATGTGGCTGCTATTCCAGAAGACGCAGCTGCAAGCGCAATGTTGGATCTCGTACGAACAGAAATGTATTACCAGTTCCACTAGGGGCATCCAGGAAATATAAACCACCATTTCCATTATCAATTGCCTTCATTAACCATTGACAACCATCGCTTCATCCGTTCTTGAGTTATAAATAGTGTAACTAACACCACTTTCTTTTAAATAGAGATAGGATTAGGCATATACTGTCGTGAGCTGCTGCTTCCTTTGTAGCGAATCGTTGATTCATCAATTACTTGATATTCATTGGGCGCGAACGATTTCAAATAGGATTCTGACATTGTGTCAGTAAGCGGCCGAACTTTGTGAAGCTTATAAAATTTTGCTTTGTTGGCTGAGTTGCATTATCATTCATATGTAAGTTATTGAGCAACCATGTAAGGGTCTCTCAGCTCAATTCTCGATGACCAATGATCTCTACAGCTGGGCATGGATTTTAGTCCCATGAGAATATTCAATCCTAGGTGAATCTTCATTTCCGATGAGGTTGTCGTAGAAAAGCTCGAAATTTGCCACCGCTTTTCTGTAAGGCATAGAGGTTTGTTTGGAAAACAATTTTTTCAATCAGAAAATTCGTAAACAAATGAATGAATATATCGGTAGGATTCTTTACGTCTCCTGGAATGATTGGTCCTGTTTCCTGTTTCCTGTACAGAATGTGGCATCGCTTGTCAATATTGTGGTCAATCTCCATAGTTGTAGTTGTGAATGTGATAGAGGCATTTCATTTTCTGTGTTCCATCCATCAGTTTCTTCGACTATAGTAGGTGATGCATCAATATCACGCCGAAAAACTTGTTCGAATTACTCGTCATGCGGCATATCGATATGCATTGATTCTATGTCAAAAAAGCTATGCACATTATCTTCTGGACCTTTCATAATTATTGATTCTTCTGGGACGTCGATAATGTCCGACGACTCCTCTGATCCACAGTCCGAAGGAATGTCAACTCCGCAAATGTCCACTTAGCGTGCGAACATGTGAATAAAAAACGTAATTCAATTCCTTACGGTTATCCTGGAAAGTCGTACAGTATTTTATGCAATAAAACATCATAAAGAACACGTACGGAGTTACGAACACTAATAATGGCTTATTATCACTTATTTCAACATAAAAACACATTCTCACCTGACATCTTGAAGATACATCGCTCATAAAATTGAGTTGAAGAACTACAACTTCTTGAACAACTCTTTCATTTCGTGAATAATGGAAACACGTGCTATGTTCAGGGGGATTTAAAATGTTTGCAAGAGTTGTTGTGACATAGGCAACATATTATACAATACGGTTACACCGTGTCTAGGCTAGACATACAGAAGAATAATTTAGAAAATATGGTTTCTTGAGCTGACCAGTTGTCCTCTAAGAGTTAAGGAGTCTTCCTCTTTTTGTTGTGATGGATTCAGTACTCACCAGGGGGACAAAAGTTCGCCTTGCATCCTAAAAATTCAACCCACAATAAGACAGATTCCATTCAATTTTCGGTCATATCATCACTGGATCCGTTACCTCCTACAACAAACAAGTTGTACCATGGTCTAATTCTGACCCAAAGGTCGTAGAATGCGATTTCATCACTTACTGTTGAGAATCATTCCGTACTGATATTCGAAACATATAAGTGAATTCTCCATTTTATTTTGTTTCAAAGTTTGCTAATTCAATTCTCACACTTATTCAATTACTCTAATACCTATATGCAAGATAAGTAGTGTAGTCTTATTTTCACTTGATATTTCTCCTTCGGAATTTTCCTGATATTTCTCAAATATGATTCGAACTTCACTTCCTTCGGTCCTTTTCCAATGTCTTGCAATGGGAGCCTTGTAATATCTTTGCCGAATGAGTTGTCACTCAGTATGAGGTGAAAGTCCTCCTCAATTATGACAAAGCCTGAGGTGTGTGTATCCATGCAAAAAAGATGACTGAGTCCACTCAGTGTCTCCAATGAAACCTTTGACATACCAGTTCCCTCTCATAGTAGTACATAGTCTTGTAATAGTTATGCAAGGCTCTGTCGTGATGAATCTTTTTTCTCTCGTGGAACTCTTGGGAGTGAAATGGTAATCAGAAAAGCCAAACTTCAGTCTACAGAGAGGGTAAATGTCAACTGAACGAACTTAATTCACGAAAAGAGTGGAAGATAACCAAATGACCACATCTATTCTTCTTGTGACATCAGAACAAGAGCAGGAGCTTCTCAGTTTTGTAACTCTTAAACAAACCTAGGGGAGGTACCTTCTCGAGAGCAGAACATTTCATAAATCTGCCTTGGATCACAAAACAGAATCTGCATTAGAAGAGGAAAAATTTACCTCGAGTAGGTCCTGCCAAAGCTCATGTTCAAAAGATGATTTACCGAAACTAAAAGTGGTAAAGTCCTGAATCATTGAATCCAATGTGCCGTCAGGAATGGCTAATGCACAGATGCTTCCATACGAGAAGTTTGCTACGGCTACCAAGGTGGAAATCTTGCACCTTGAACATGCGACTACCTCTAGAGCTGCATATTTCACAGGATCAGGGGAGGGTTTCTTGGCTAGTTACCAGAGAGCGTCTTCCTGAGAGGGGTCACAGGAGATTTATTTTCCAAGCCACACATTTGCGTTACTTACCTCCTTGACGAAGTTATTCGCAGACTGACCGTCAACCAGCTTTTATCTATATTGAGTGAAATATGCTGTTATAGTTTGTCTTCGTTTTATGTTGAACTTTCGATTTCAACGCCAGCGTCAGGAAGAAATTTCAAAAATCCACGGCCTTCAAACCCGGAAAATAGTGACACTGATTTTCGAATTGTTTCATAATAGAATCTGATATAGATAATAATTTCTGAACTAATTCTAACCAATATTGAAGGGATTCACTTGTGGTTTGTCACAGATATTTTAATTTTCTATGAATTGAAATTATATATGAAGAAGTTGATTATAATTTCTAGGACGATGAATGTTCACTGCGTATCACCAGACCCGTGCTAGAAATCGCACATCAAAAGAAGAGACCTCATTATTACTTCTGGAATTTTTAAAGTTATCGTTGGCGAAAGGAATACGGTCGATTGTAATTATCCCGTTTTGATAGCAAAATTTAAAAATATGCTATACATCCTTCCACCCACTGAACGTGACTGAGAAATCCAATTTCAACACAATAAATACTGATACATTTAATTTTGTCTATCTGTGAAAGAATATTATGTTCACTGAAGAAATATCTGCTTTTTCAAATAGGACATTGCTTGTCAACAATACGAAGTATCATACCTTCCAAATCTTTCCTGATCTCCTCAACTGCGATGTCTGTCGAAGACGTCACCACGAAGGCGATTTGCATGTGAGTGTTTCTCAAAAAAGTGTTGATGTCCTCGTAAATCAGAGTTGCAGACGCTGGCGACTTTGATATCGATCGGGATATTTGCTCGTTTCCGGCAAGAATGAGGAAGATGGGCGAACTGCAAGAGATAAAAATAAATTGTTCGACTTTTAACGCTTGAAGTACGGCGAAAATATACGGATAGAATCGATAGAACGTAAAAAATGAATTTCTACTAGAACTGGCAACATTCGTGTATGAAGTTCTTATATAGGGTCTACCAACAGCGACTTCAGAACTTTGTCAATAGATAACGGTCATCTGTCAAATTAGTTGTCATTCATTCAGTCTGTTTGACCCAATCAACATGGACGGGTGTAGAATTCAACAAACAACACGTGCAAATAATGAAATTGTTTCATCAAAAAGGTGTTCTGGTTGGGCATCGTACCGCGCACTTAGCTCATTTTACGGTCGCCATAATCGTCCTACCGAGAGGAGTTTTCACAATTTGGTGGATGAATTTGAGTCCACTGGTTCAGTAAACTATCGAACAACACCTGTATGTCGACGAAACACAAGATCTGCCAAAAACCGCTGTCTATGAGAGTGTGCAGGAGAATCCGAAGCGATCGATTTCGCGTCGTTTACAAGAATCCCAAAAAAGTCACTGTTTGTCGTGGATTTTCAGCTGGTGACGTCACCGGTCCGAATTTCTTTGAGAACCCGTTGGGCTGGCCATCAATGTCAACGGCGAGCATAATAGGTCGAAAATTACTTACTTTTTTTGGCCTGAATTGGATGATCTAGATACCAATGACATATGGTTTCGACAGGACGGCGCTACGTGCCTCACAGATCATACCACATTGGATATTCTACACGACTGATTTGGGGGCATGGTCATTTAACGTGGAGGTGATGTGAACAGGTAAGATCGTGCGATTTGATCCAGTTACACTTTATCTTGTGGGGGTTTTGAGTCGCAGGTGTATGCTAATGAGCCACACACCACAACGGCTCTCAAAGCCAATATAAACCATTCCATCGCTCAAATTCAGTTTGATTTATGCGCCAGAGTCATAGAAAATTGAACGTTTTGGATGCGCTTCACTCAAAGAAGCCGTAGCGGACATTTGCACGATGTTATATTCCATACATAATGTCATCAATAGGTCGAAAATGTGAACTGGAAGCAAAGGTGAACCAGGCTGAATGGAAATGGTAACGGCTCTGAAACTGATTGGGATGTAATGGAGGGTTGAGCTATGAGCACCAGTGTTTCCAAATTAAATTTTCGAACCACTGAATCGATCTGTTAATTCACAAGTGTGCCATTCATTCGGACTGATTCGGAGTATGAAAAAAATCAGATTCACTAACCGATTCTTCAGTTGTATGTATTTGTAAAACCATTCAATTTATCTTGGAAGGCGTTTCAGGGTTTTCTCAAACATAATTAGTATGAGCATTCGTCGCGAGTTGACGTGTTCGGTGTGTGCTCCGCTGATTGACCGTATAATCACGGAAAAGTAGCTGTGTATGCTGTATTCATATACTGTAATAACCTGTGAACCTGCGAACTTTATAAGTAATCAAATACTATGGCTCAAAATGAACAAGACTTTAAAAACTCATTAAAGAAGCTAAGAAAGCCATTCTTTCTGAGCAGACTTTCATTGATTCAGTAATCAGGAATGTAAGTCATCAACTGAATGAAAAACTGAACGAAATACTCACTGAATACCAGGAGAAATTAGTAAAATGTGAGGCCATGATAAATTCCCTAAATTCTGAAAATCGAATACTCAGGCAATCAGAGTTACAAAAACCATTCCATTCGCTTATTTAGCTTAGAAGAAATGCAAAAAGAAACTATTGACGAGGTAGTTAGCAATCTGTTCAACAAAACTTTGAAGGTGAAAATTAATGTAAATAACAATACAGAATTTTGCTATCGAGTTGGACGTTCTCCTAATTCAATTCAATTCTTTATTTTCCAATCGACAATTCACATTGTATAGGAATAGTCAGAATATACTTATGTCTAATCACTTATAGCAACATACAAACATGTCTAATCAGATAAAACTTATAGCAACATACAAATATTAATGATATAGGTAAAAGTTGAAGCACCATACAAATATTTACAGATACAAATATTCTTCAATACTATACAGACATTTCCCAGTTGAATAGTCCCGCAGACGTTTTTTGAAAGTATTGAAAATTTTTATATTTCTTATTTCAACTGGTATCTTATTGAAAATTCTGGGTGCTATAGATTGGGGTGATTTCAAAGATACATTCCCAACTACCAATTTCGTGTTTTATAATAGTTGCGGAAACGTTTTGGAGAAACAAATTATAAAACTACATTTCTCCCAGAAATGTTTTCAATGTGTTCATAAAACTGCTATAAATAGGAAATTGGCACCGTTTTATAACATTATAGTTATTATCAATATTTTGTAAGGCCTTTCACAAACACTACAAAATAGTTTTATAAACATTTTGGAAGTTACTATAAAATTTGTCTAACACGCTTGAAAAGTAGTTTTGTAAAGACTTCCCTTACTGCACTTTTGCAACATATTTAAGCGATACCTATAAAATAATCAGAAGACAGTTTTATTAGAGTTTTCAAGTAGTTTCAAGTAGGCATTATAAAATATATTACAGCCGAAAATGATAACAATAAAATGAAAAAGTGTTAAAAATGTTTTCTTGAAGACGCGAGAAGTAATTTTGTTTTGGACACTAGGAAAATATAATTGATATGTCACCAACTGAAAACTAAGAAATAGAGAGGTTGAAATCATTTTAAAATTTCACTTTTGCACTCATAAAACTGTTAAAGACATTATTTGCGTTTCGAAGATTGATATTTTTACTGCAAATGAAATTTTATTGACAAATATATAGCTTATTATTAGCAAAATTTAAGCGCGCCACTCATTTATAAACGTTTTCGGTAAAATTATCAATTATACAAAAATTCACTCTGTCGAGGTATTAATTTTCTAGTCAAAAAATCAACTCACTTCATTCTAAATAATATAATGTTATAATATTTATGTATTTTTCAGCTGTAAATATCACTATATGTGCGGTATTTCATATTTTCAACTCATCTAATTTCAGTATCCCGGATCGCTATCATTTAAAATGGCGTCGTTCTATAAAATGAATTGGTATCAGTAGCAAGCATTTCAACGTATTTTAGCTACTATGCTACCCCTATAAATCTGTTGAGAAGCACTTAGTTCTGGGAGTGATGGTATTGCGGCAGAGTCGGACTACTTTTAAAGCTGTAGGTTTCTACAAAAGTGCTTGTATGAATAAAGGATTTCTCACATACAGTTTGGATAAATATTATCTGTCGGGATGTTTTGGTTAAAAAGTTTATTTCATCGATTATAAAGGCTAAACGACGGGTTTTAACCATTATAATAACCTTTTCCTGTTTTTTGCAAAAATAATTGAAGCACTAGGTTAGGTGGGATAGTTTTGAGTGTTTTTTTAGTATTCCCAATCTACAGGGCGACTCAAAGCTTCCAGAAAGTTTTTTTATGGAACACCAAGTCATTTCTTCGTCTATTTGAAGCACTTCGAACTGAATCTTAAACTATTATATACCCCCCAATAAATGTTCAAAATGGCCGCCATCGAGTTATTATTTATTTTTATTTATATATTCGGGATATAAACAGAAAAATCCACTACAGTATCCACACAATGGAATTATTATCAAATTGAAAGTATAACATACATGTACACATATATATGCATATCATAGTGTCTAAAATTAAGGATGAATTAAAAATATTGAATTTACTTATACTTATTACTTATTTACTATACTCAATAAAAATCAAATATTTGGAAGTTGCTGACGAACTTATTTCCACCACGATATCGATGGTGTCCCACTTGAATAACTCAACAAAAATATTCTCACTGAACATAACTGAAATTTTGAAAAATTTTTTAAAGCTGTGATTAGAAATCGATGTCAGCTGGTTGTTCTCAAATGATGCATTTCATTCTTGGTGGCAGTTAATATATATTAGCAAAAGCAATTTGATTTTATAACAGTTATTTAAGTGTTTTTGAATTGTAGTTAATATACCATACTATAAAATAGTTGGGAAATTATCATTGAAGTGACAATATGGCAATGAAAATAAAATAGTATCTGAAAGCATTCCAATAACATAATTCCATTATACCTACAGGAATCAGTTATAAAATAAGCTAGAAATAGTTTTATAAGTATCATAAAAATCTCGCAGAAAACTGTTATAAAACTGCTACATAACAATTTACTTTTATAGGAAAATAAGTTTTATAAGTCAGTTGCGAAAACGTTTCTGTGATAATTTCCTGACTATTTTATAATGTTTTTTAATTTTATTACATAAACGTTTCTATGACAAATTTATAAAACAATTTCATTGCCTACAACTGAATTGTGTTCACCGATCATCTAATATAATCAATTAGCATTTTGGAAGTGATTATGAAATACTAATAAAATAAAATTGTTGCAACACCATGGAATTATAAAACACTTTTGCTGGTTGGGTTGAGTCTATTAAATGGTACGGGTAAATCATTTTTTTGACGACTTTCGAAGTGATGTTTGGTTTTAGATTGGAGTAAGGTATCTCTCTGCTGAAAAGACCATATTGATAGTTTGGAAATCAAAATAGATACCAGTGTTAAAATCTTATTTTTGAAAAAATTGGTTACAGCTAGTTCGACTTGATGTGTTGACGAGAGAACGTAAGACTCGTTTCTGTGCCAAAAAAACATCTTTGGAGCATGGGGATAGACTCCAGAAACAGATACCATACCGCAATCGACTATCGACATGGGCGTAATATAAAGAAATGAGTTGATTCATATGCAGAACTTCCCTAGTAGTTCTTAATTGGTATGATATTGAGTTCATTTTAGATATTAGAATGCGACAGTGATTCTCCCAATTTAAATGTTCATCCAAATGAAAGCCTAGGAAGGAGATCGAATTATTCTTGGTGGAAATATGTGTGTTGTTGAATCCAAACTCAATATCCTCACATCTTTTTTGACGAAGGTGGAACCTCATAGAATTTGTTTTCTCAATATTGAGGAATGAATGATTAACAGAGTACCAACCATGCAATTGTTGAAAGACTTCTTGGCATTTTTGCGTCAATAGTACATCTGATTTATCCGAGATAAGAACTGACGTGTCATCAGCATATAAAGTAAATGATGCTGGTACTGATAGGTGATCCAAGTCATTTATGTAGAATATAAATAGTACTGGTCCCAAAATTGAACCTTGTGGTACACCCAGATCAATACCTCGGATCTCAGAACTTTCAGTGCCAACAGTGACATATTGTTTCCTGAAAGTAAGAAAATCTGATATTCAGTCCAATGGTAATCCTCTAATTCCATAAGTATACAGTTTTGAGAGCAGAATAGATAATTTACGCAGTCGAATGCTCCGCTGAGATCACAAAAGATCCCAACAGGACATTCGCCCGCCTCAATATTCTGAACTAACTCGTTATAATAACTATGGACCGCAGTTGTAGGTGACCTGCCTCTAAGAAAACCATGCAGATTCCTAAAGAAAATATTATGATAGTAACAAAATTGAAGAAGTCTTTCAAGAAAAGCATATTCAAATATTTTTGAGAAACTAGAGGCGACTGTAACTGGCCTGTAGTTAAACAAGATAAGAATGGTATACAAAAACCACAGGCAATCTTGGTCCGGTTTTTGAACATGAGGGACAAACAAAAAGTTATTCAGAATAGGACGTTGCTAAAATCCAGCGGCGTAGTTATCAGGGATGATTTGAGTAAATGGAAACTAAATATTCTGAAGGCTGCTACCACAAAATATACATTCAAGAATGTTTAGACATCAAATGGAGAAATATTTGTGAAAATTGACGGGGTTAAAAATTGATCAGGTGATATATGATGTAGTCGACAACTTAGGAACACATGCACCTATACTGTAGCATTGTTCAATAGATTTTTTTTTATTTTTCTATTCTTTTTGGCTAATCTAAATTGTTACTGGATTCACTATATCTTTTGTTATTTTGACATTTTTATTAAAAAATTCAATTAATTTAAAACGCTCACCTTTATAATGAACAATATTAAATGTTACCACCAAAACTTTAGGGGTTTGAGAACAAAGTTGAGAGACTTAAAGTATTGAAGGAAAAATGTATAACATAATCATTGGTACAGAAACTTGGCTGAATCATATATTTTTTGATTCAGAATTAATAAATTTGGAAAGGTATACAATTTTTCGATGTGACAGAAACTCGCAATTATCAGGAAAAGAAAGGGGGGGTGGGGTAATGATCGGGTTTGAAATAAAATCAAAAAAATTACAAACAATTACTTCATTTGCTGTTTTCCTACCACCTAAATTGAGTTTTGAAGATTACAAGAATTACTTGGAATATTTCGAAAAAACAATATCTAACGAGAGACATGTATATGTTTTTGACGACTTTAACTTACCAAATCTAGAACACGAAAATATGGATGAGAAACATCAATTTCTTTTCAATTTCCTGGAAATTAATGGTTTTGAGAACTGTAATGGAATTAATAATATCAATAACCGTAATTAGACCTTGTATCAGTCACACAGGAGAATACATCTTGTATTTATGTGTCGAAGTCAGACTTTCCGCTTTCAGAGGGGGATATTAACCATCTTGTCTTGTATATTGAAATATTAGCTACAGATGAGATCATTAGAAAAACTCGTGATATCGAATCAGTAAAATATTATAATTTTCAATTATGTGATTTTTACAGATTGACTCAATCTATTCGAAATATTGATTGGACGTCATTATTTCAATTGAATGAGGTTGATATTGCTGTTGATTTTTTCAATTCAGAGTTAAGCTTTGGTAAACATTGCACTTTTGATATCGCATCCTTGAACGGCTATCACAACTCTCTAGTCTGCATGTCCGAGGTGCTTTCAGAGAGTAATTGATAGGCCAGTGGTCGAAACCATCGAACCGTTTGTCATTTGTTGGCATAGGAGCTGGTTTATTTGCCGATGCAGTTTGTTCCTGGGAATTCTCAACAATATTGTTCACCGCTGATCGCTTTCTTGTCCCACAAAACAAATATTCAGCAATATTCAATCTGAAAGTGAGAAGGTCCATTACTTCCTTTGCACTTTTTCGCTTGCTTTCCCAATCTGCCCTGTATTCCATCCAGCTATTGACTATAGAAAGATCAAATAAATGCAATATGATTTTCAGTGTCCATTTGCGTGTTTTGAAAAATGTGCGATAACATTCTATCATTTGATCACACAAATCAACTCCTCCCATTTTTATATTGTAGGCGTATACTAACGTAGGACAGGAAACATTGACATGTTTTTTCAACTTTCCATCCCATCTCTGCACCTGAAGCTCTGTTCCGACGCCAAAAGCAGTTGAAGCCATTAGAACAGTCTTATTGTCTTTCCATTTCGTTACACATATTTTTTCATCACTTCGTAATACTTCTTCACATTCACCACGCTTTAGGGATTTGTCTGGTGTAAATTTGTGTCCTTTGAATCGGTTTGAGTTGAGTGTACCTGTACCATCTAATCCTGAGTCTGACAACGCTTCCAGTAGAGGAGTGCTAGTGAAATAGCGATCAGAAATCACAGAACTACCTTTTGGTAATGTTTCTACTAATCGCAAAACAACAGCGGGTCCCAACCCCAATGTATTATTTGGAAAAGGTGTGGTTTCTCCTTGGTAAATTTCAAAATCCAATACTATCCCGTCGGAAGTGGTCATTACAAAATTCTTTAGACTAACAGGTCTAGGTTTATTTTTCACATACTGTCGTATACTGCATCTTCCTGTGAATGGAATCATTTGCTCATCGATTGAGAAACAACTATTTTCCCTATGCGTTATTTCCCGACACCGATTTCTGACAAAATCGATCATTGGCTGTACTTTCCATAATTTATTTTTCTTCCTTTGTTCCTCTGTGAAACCCAATGAATGGACAACATGAAAATGGACCCTTAGCAAATAGAACCTATCCCTTGTCATAGCATTAGCAATCATTGAAAATTCCAACTTAGTACTCCAATACACGTGCAACCTTGGAAATTTGATGCAACCCATCAGTGCATGCATTCCAAAGAAAATTGTTATTTCTTCGGGGGTGACCATTGGCTTCAGTTCTCTGTTGTGTTGTAAATAGTAAAGAGCAGTATTAAAAGCCCCAATTTCATAAAATTGTTCTGGCAAATATTTTTCCAAATACCTCATGGGCGATAAAATGTTAACAGTGTAATTTTCTTCTATTTTATCATCTGGAAATGATTTTGAGAGGAATTGAGATGATTTTTACCAGAGCAAAAAATGGCTCATAGGAATATTATCCTCATCATCGTATTCTTGATCCTCATCCGAGGATTCTTTCTCCTGTTCCACATCCATTCCTTCTGCTCGATCAGTTTGTTCATGTTCTGTTGCTTCCCACTCTTCATCTCCATCTGAATCGATTTCTAGATCAGATCCTATCTCATCCAATAAATCATAGATTTTTTTCGGGATCATTTTCTAATTTGGAAATGTCGATTTTTCGAATTTTATCTGAAAAAAGAAAAATGAACGTAATGCGATTCAGTGTTCTTATCAAATACACTCGAAAGTTCTAATTGAAATCAATACACTTGTAGAAGTACACTCCTGGGGTACACAATTGTGATGGCATACAAATATGTCGAAAAATCTAACCCTAAAAAAACAAATTGACCCAGACACTGATAGCAACACATTGAAACATGATTTCATCTTTCAGTTCATTGAAATAGTCATTCAAAATATCATATATAGTTGATGTTATTGATATACTTACTGCCAGGAAACATTCTTCTGCTGGAAATGTCTGCAACACCCACGTAAAAACTATGTTGACACCAACTGAAAGGGAAAATCCCGCCAAATGCGGTTCGACGTGATATACACAGATTTCCAAAAAGCGTTCGACAAAGTAAATCATGATGTATTGTTGAATAAACTTTCTCTATGTGGAGCTACTGAAGGAACTATGAAATTTTTAGCATCATAATTAAATGAGAGAACGTTCAGAGTGAAATTTGGTACCAACTATTCAGATGAGTACCAGTCAAAATCGGGAGTGCCCCAAGGATCAAATCTGGGGCCTCTATTGTTTCTCATTTTTATTAATGATCTATCAGCGGAAATTAAATATTCAAATTATTTACTCTTTGCGAATGACCTTGAATTTTATAGAAAAATAGATTGTGTTCAAGATTGTAGTAAGCTGCAAAAGGATATTGAAAATGTTTACCTATGGAGTGTGAAAAATAAGTTACCATTTAATACCTCAAAATGTACTGTAATGACTTGCAAAAGAAAGAAAGATAAAATAGAGTATGCATATGAAATGGAAAATATCACTTTGGCACGAGTAAGTAATGTTAAAGATTTGGGGGTACGATATGACTCAACCCTGTCATTCAAAAAACACATAGAAATAGTAGTCTCTCAGGGTTTACGGAGTTTGGGTTTTGTTTTGAGGCAAAGTAAACATTTTAGAAATCACCAAACAGTCATTAGGATATATAACGCTCTGGTGAGACCCAAACTCGAATATTGTGCAGCCGTTTGGCCCCCGTATCATTTTATATATAAAAATAATTTGGAAAAAATTCAAAATAGATAACTGCGGCATTTATATTCTGAAAAATATGAAGTCTACCCAGATTATGATACTGTGAGAACTAATGATCTCAGGAAAGATTTGAAATCTCGAGTTTAGAGAATAGAATAATAATCGCAATATGTTACAAAATTCATAATAATTATCTCAATAGCTTCTCTGTCATATTTCTGGATTAGTTGCTATTTTATTTTTTTTCATTACATATATATAGCTTAAGTTTTTTTTATTGTATACTGGCTATGAATTTACGATACATATATAACGATTTTCTCATGTAATTAGGTTACACCTGTATGAGAATAAATGAATAAATGAATAAATAATCCAAATGAATTGGTCGTCTAGATGATGAATGATCAGCAAAGTTGGGTTTCAAACAAAAAATTTGAATAGAAAACAATTTTTAGTCATGTCAAAATCTCAAAAACAAAATTCATAAAAATCCAAAGTGGTACCTGATGATGAATGTTGCTTCATTCAGGTATATTAAGGTTTTTTATATATTTCCAAACATAATTGACAGAAGTGTAACTCAGTGTCGTTACTTTCACATCTCCGTATGAACTCCAATCTTCTTGAATTCAACGAATTCAACGAATTTTCCCATAGACGTTAAATTTGGCTCAATCAGTTCAATTATCAAATCAATTAATCTTGTCAATGTTATTTTCACATCGTACCAATAGTTCATCTCAAATTTTTTTAAGGAGCTGATTTTGGGTTTCTTTTCGTTCGTCTTCAGAAGGCCTCAAATTTCATTTTAACTCAAGTTGAATTGACGAATTGTTTATTCTATTAAATAACAAACTAAAAAATTAAAAACCATTAGGTCCAGATGAAATACCTATGTTCATATTAGAAAGAGTTCTTCCTGTAATTATTGCGCCTTTGACGCATTTAATTAACTTGTCATTTACAGTAGGTGTTTTTCCATATAATTTAAAAATTGGAAAAATTATACCCATTTAAAAAAAAAAGGATCCAACATCAATGGAAAATTATCGCCCTATTACGGTTCCCTGTGGATTGTCTGAAGTTTTTGAATACGCTTTTCTTGCACGCCTCTGTTCATTTTTAAATAAACATTCCATATTAAGTCAAATGCAACATGTATTTCGTTCCTAAAAATCAATAAATACAGCAATGTTTTCATTATTAAACAAAATCCTAGAAAATGTAAGAGGAGGAGAATGCCCAGACGTGATTCTTTGTGATTTGAGTAGAGCATTTGACTGCGTTATTCATAAAAAACTTATTTCAAAATTAGAAATGTATGGTATAAGAGGGGTTTCTCTCAGTTTGCTGACATCATTTCTGGAAAATAGAAAACAATATGTGTCAGTTCAAGTTAAGAGAAAAAATTTAATCTATAGATTCAATTCTGAATATCTGAATCTAAGTATGGGAATGCCACAGGGTTCAATAATGGGTCCTCTATTGTTTGTACTCTATGTAAATAACATTGAATTAGTAGTTAGCGAAGGTCATTATACCGCTCATGCAGTTGACTTTTCGCTAGTTATATCTGCACCAGATACAACAATTGTGCCAGAATAATAAGGCGAATATCAAATTATTTCAATAACAACGATTTATTTTTCAATGCAGACAAAACAGATGTGTTTCGTATTCACAACTGGCAAAACAGAGTGGAAACCATACATTTCACGGTGAACAATGTGACCCTAACAAATACTGATCACAATGTAAGGTTCTTGGGAATCATTTCAGGTGAGTTCCTCAATTGGAAAGGCCACTGTCAACAATTAATATCAAAACTAAATTTATTGAAGTTTCTCTTCATCAATTTACGAACAGGTTTAACAAAGAGTCAGCTGCTAAATATATATTATGCTTAAGTAGAATCAAGATTTAGTTATGGTGTCTGTTTCTGGGGTGGTTCCACCACAGCATGAAATGTTTTTATAACACAAAAGCGAATTCTGAAGTGCATAGCAAATTTTTCTAATAGAAAATCATGCAAGGAACTTTTCAATTAGTACGGTGTTTTAACTTCAACATCAGTTTATATTTTTGAACTGTGTATGTATGTGTTCAGAAATAAATCAAGATTTACAACAAATCTGAAACTTCACCAACATGATACTAGAACCAAGAACGGTTTTCACTTGCCATTAGCTAGATTCAAAGTAACATCATGTGGACCAGAATACATACGTCCAAAGATATATAATCACCTTCCAGTTATTCAAAGGCCTTGAATAGTTTTTCTCTGTTCAAAAAATCATTGAAAAAATATTTATTAGAAAAATGTTTTTATGCTTTGCAGGAATTCTTTGAATAATGCACAGTCATTTTAGTTTCAGAGCATGAGCCTGTCTTCCTCTTTTCTTTCCTTTTTTTTGGAATTTGTATTGTATTGACACTTCCTACACAATTTTATTGTCCTACTGGAAATAAGGAATTATTATTATTATTATTAAATTATGTATATGATAGATTTATAGCCATCCCATCAAACACTGAGTGAACATACGGTATATCCTGAAAATTAGTGATTATGTGGATATTGAAGACAATCAATTAACTTATATATCATCACATAATTTCTGGTGAATAATGATTATACAAAATTGAAACCAACTCACACATATCTTTCTAGTCCTGCATAGAAACAATTAGTTGTAGAAATGTTTTTCTCAAATTTTCATTATATAATAATGTTTTCACTCACAGCAACAGTACAAGCAGCACATGTAATGATATTCCTAAAGCTCGACCGGTCCATCTCTCTCCATTGCTGACTGGTCCAATGGAATATTCTTCGTCCAATCGTCGAATATTTTTTGAACAACATATATTGATGAAAACAGCAACAGGTAGACAAAGGGATGCTATTCCCCACACAAACATCCAAACTATCGCTGCGATATCAAGTTTCAGCATCTGTAAAGAAATGATTACAATAATGATTCACAGAAATTGACTGATTCATACTGGGTGATTTTTTCCGGTTCACAGGTATAAGAATCTGAAATTGGCGGAATTGTCGAAATATCAGATTGATATCTGTGAACGCCATGTTGTACGCTTTGAAAAGTGGCAATGAGAAAGTGGTTTTTGTTTGTTAATAGCTTTTCAAATCGAATGAAATCAGTAGAAAATTGAAACGAAAGTAAAGAATTTCGGTTTTCTTCGAATATCTCCTGAATTTACCTCATTCAAATAGGCATATTCAAATAGGTCGCACACGTTACATTCTTTTGAAATGAGTCTGGAGATAAATATCTCACACAGATCTTTAGTGATTCAAAGTTCTTGATTGGTAATATTTTCAATTATCCTTTATATTGTTGTCAAGATACTTCAAATTGTTCAAATTCAGCTGATCATGTTCCACACACTACATCTTTCTGTCAGTCGTTGAATGGTGAATGAAATCGTCAATTTTCATTTCAGAAAATGGACCATTTTTTATGGCAGAAATGAAATAACGGAAAACCAACCTGACTTCAAATGACATTTTTTTAAGAAAGTTGCCATTGAACGCTATATACATCTGAACAAGAATGATTTTCCGTGCCAAAGAACAATATTTACCATGTCACACTGAAAAGAAATAAATGCGAAACTAGCATGCTTTTTTTGCACTAGGCGAGCGGAATCGTACATATGTTGAACAATAACTGTATTTTTGTCAACCTACAGACACACTATGATAAATAAAAGGTGAAACTGTGTCGTCAAATAAATCGAAAACAACCACTTTTACCAATCACCAGAAATGCTATACGCGCGTTTATCCAACCGAGTTGGCGTCTCCAGAAGATAAAGAAAATCAATTCTTAAATCTGAAACTCTCAATTCATATCTGACAGCACACACTCTTACAATTGTCTCGTGAAAGTTCCTGCAAATTTCAACAAACACATCAAGATATCGGGAAGAAATTTGCGAGAATTTTTTTCGTGAATCACAGTAATTCATAAAAAGAAATGAAATGGGCTGTTTGGAATAAGACCTTTGTTACTGTCCATAGTTTTTATACCGCACTTTGTTATTTCTAGACTTGAGAAAGCCTCTAAAGATATAGTGTCATGTATCGATCTCAACGATTTCAGACAGTATTCATTCATTCTGTGGCGTATTCAGAGACATTTGATTTTTCTGGTCATCGAAATCAGATATGTGATGTGCACATAGAAACGAGTTTCAACGGCTTGCTTAGTCTGATCGATATATTTTTTGTCACAGTCCTCACAACTAATTTCATGTATCCCTGACTTTTCATTTTCCAACATCTTGTCTTCGGGGTTATCTAATATTTGTTGAAGTGATCAAAAAATTTTTAAGGCTACTTTTTCGTTCGATTTTTAAAAAATACGACCTAATCCATTTTGGGTCTTAGTTTATACGAAAGAAAAATACACCTTGAATGGTATATGAAATGAGCCGTAGAGACTGCGACAAGAAATATATCGGTCAGAATAAGCGAGTCATTCAAACTCGTTTCAAAGAACACGAAGCACTAATCTGATTCCGAAGACCAGAAAAATCTAGTGTCGCTCAACATTCTTTGGAGAACGGCCGTAGAATAATTGAAAACTATCTGACACTGTTGAAATTGCAAAGTGTGGCATGAGAACTATGAACGTTGACAAAAGTATCATTCCAAACAGCTCATTGTATTTTTTTCTTATGGATCACTTCATTTTATGAGAGAATTTCTCGCAAATGTATACCAATATGTATCGCATTTTGTTGAAATTTGTGAAAACTTTCATGAGAAAATTTCAAGCTGAAATCATTGATGCGAATTGATACGTGTTGGATATGAATTTAGAGTTTTAGACTTAGGAATTAGTTTTTTTCATCTACTAAAGACGATAACTTGGTTGGTGAAACGTGCATCGAAAAGAGTATTGCGTTTCTGGTGATTGGGAAAAGTGCTTGTTCTGGAACTATAATCTAATCGTCTAAAACCGTATCTCATCTGCAATTTATTAAGAATCAATGAAATGAAACTTAATGAAAATCGTTCGAGATTTTCACGATTGCTTGAAATTTTAAAATGGTTTTTAATGAATCACGTGTCAATCTTTTCATAAAAAGATGTGTAAAGGAAGAAATACAGCAATCGATTTAAAAATAAACTGTTCACAAAAATGTGTATGTAGATCATGCATGAAAATCACTGTCAGATACAAACTATAATGCAATGTAAATTGTGTTTCCTCTTCTGCTAATTTTCTCCACTACGCTTTTTTTTGTTTTGACTCGTCCAACAAATTTTCTGAAAATAACGTAACATTCTCCAAGGTTTTTTCTATGTTGTTGAGCCACTATGTGGTTTCCTTCTGAAAGATATAGAACAGCCATCCTCACAATTGTTTTGCCCGCCAGTGTCCATATACATTCATGTATGCCACTGCTAGTACAGTGAATGGTCGAAAACGTATTTCTCATCATCATCATTGTTGATTATATCCGGGTTGAGCCCAAAAGGGAACAAACAAATTCAGCACTGCGTAATTACCTCGTGCTGCTATTATACCAGAAAGCGCAACCTGTCAAGAGCACTTGACTGACATTATCATAACTGATACGATTGGAGCGTGTGAAATGCACACTGTTTGACGTTGGCACGGCGATGTTTGTATTTGTTATGATAATAACTGTTAGCGTTTCAGTTGTGGTTCACTTCTCTGTGATTTAAAATTTCAAAGATATTTCAGAAGATTCCGATATGCTTTTTTCAATTTGATTCGGAACGATGGAGGCAAATTCGGATAATTTAAATCGTTCAGAGAGGGTAACATTTATTATTGCTGATATAGTCTTGCTGACTAACAAAAAGGTGGCAACAAAACAAATAATGAATGTGAACTTTCACGGCCGGAGATAACTGTGTGAAAGCTTTTTTCTGGTTTTTTGGTCGTGGTCTGCAGATTATGTCTGGCGTTTCGTCTACTACTGCGATAGACATTATCGAAGGCAATGTAGTTATGGTCGCAGTTGGTGCTGAAGTTGTTGTTTCCGTTGTTCCGATTACATTAACTACGAAACTGGTACTTGAATTTGATTTTATATTACAATTAGTGCCTTTGTTTGGGTGTCTTCAGGGACAGGTAGCCAGATTTCATCGATTTCCATTCCCTTTTCTTCTCTACTGAATTTCTATTGCCTCTCTGTATACTCTTGGATAGGATTTGTAAGTTGTATCGAGTAGAACTGTTTCTCCGACTGAGTCAGTGCCTTCTTTGTTGAGAGCATGCTCGGCTACAGCTGATTTGTCGATTTGTTCGAGTCGATACTTTCTCTTGTGTTCAGATAGACGGGTACCTACATTTCTTCTCCTGATTCTGATGTGAACCAACAAGCAGCTACAAGGAATGTATACCCCGGGTATTGCTGAAGGTTCTCTGAGATCTCCGAGGTCTCTAAGCTGACCTTAGACTTTATCTGATAGTATTTTTTGACCTGAATATTGGTTTCACGTCGTGTTTCTGTGAGATTCTCCCAATTCAGTCTGTTAAATTTTCAACACAGAAAAGGTAAGCTTTTCCTTCGACCAGTCTAGTTAGGGTTACTTTCGAATTCTCCTTCGCTGTACTCAGTTCCTTTGAAGACATTTTTGGCGATTTATTTCTTCATGAAGACTCTTAGGGTCATAGATACGTTGTGAACCTTTCAATTACATTTTGATTAGGGGAGAGTGTTCCACAATCAGACACAAAATAGGTTTTGCTAAATATTAACCTTTTTTATTGAGCAAACGAAAATATGATTGTCACTTATACAAATTAAGGCTGTTCATAAGGTTCTATGGTGGTACATATATCATTAACCAAAAAAATAATTAAAAAAAAGTTTGTTTAAAAATGAAAGGACAGTTGTCTGATTGTGGAACATACATGTTCCACATCTAGACACGGTATGTTCCACAATAATACAGAAGTGTCAGTACTGTTTTAACGAACTTCTGAGGCTGAAAAATTAACTTCAAATTTGATTGTTGCCGTTTTGTTGTTCCCACGTGTGATGATTTTGGTAACACCATCCTAATGTTTTCCAAGCATACCAAAGAGACGTCTTCTATTTCGGGGTAAATGAAGCTGTTATCATACTTAACGGAATTTCTCAGAAATTCAACTTCACATTTCTTATCTCTTTCACATAATACTTCAGCTATGTAATAAATGTTTTTCCTTTTGTCTATGAATTCTATCAAAATGAAATCGGCAACTTCTGGCTCTTTATTAAGCTTATCTGGAAGAGGTTACAGTTACAGTTACAAGCATCGCCGCGTTCTCATTTTCTTCGTCTGTTTAGTCTTCATCGAATCCTACTTTTCTTTTCATGATATTTTTCTTCTTCAAGCTTTTTTTTTCTCTCTCTATCTGTTTAGTTTCCAGGGCTTTTTTCTTTGGAGTGTCGGTGGCGATAATACTTTTACCTTTTTCTCTCTTCTTTCTCTGATTCTTTCGTTCTTCAGCTTTTGTGTATCCTTTGAATTCTTGCGGACTCACGAAAGTTTCTGTATTTTGATTTTGTGTGGGAGTTGTTTGTGAATTAACTGATGCTGAAAGTGAGGAGACTGACATAATATTTTCTTCAATACAGCTTGATGTTGATGCTTGATTGGGATCTATATGTGGTCGGGCTTTTTCATTGTTTTGATCCACATTTCTAGCAGTTACGCTACTAATTGCGAAGTCGTCATCTGTAAATATGAATTTAACGAAAGGATAAATCCCAGTTTTTCAAAATCCGGATTTTACATTAGCTGGCGTCATCAATTTTTCTAATGCATTATTAACACAGCCAGCTATATCAAAAATAGAAACGGGTATCCCAGGGTGTTCTAAAAGCCATGTTTGTAATGTATAATGATTTGAACGAAAAAATAACAGAGACATCTAACGGATGCATCTTGTTGGAAGTATGCGGTGGTAAGGTCAAAATGATCATTTCATTTTCCTTTGCTAGACTCATTCCTGCTATCGTCAGATGACTCTCGTGATTGTCCAAAATCAGGAGGAAAGGGTTTTCTTTTGTGCTGGACGTATGTTCAATGAAGTGCCTCAAAACGCTTGGAAACAACTCACGAGTCATCCATCCAGAGTCGGAAACCAAATCCAAAGTACCATACGGTGCTTCATAAGTCACTATTTTAATGGCACGAATTATGTTCCACAGTCAGACAGCGTCTGATTGTGGAACACAAATTCTGTCTGAAGGTGGAACTTAAACCGTAATACAAAATTAAATTCAACTGTGAACTCCATACATAACCTACAAAAGTAAACTCGCTCATAAAATGTCAATAAAATAGCCCAAAATCTGATCCACAGATTGTTTTTGTACTACTAGTTCCGAAAGAAAAATTCAGGCTCATAATATCAAATCAAGGATAGAAAAAACTTACCTAGGAAAATAAGTTTTTTGTTGAAAAATGCTCAAATCCAAAAGAATAGCGTTACAACTTTGTTTACCAAAACTGCGTGTGTAACCCTACTACCCGAACGAAAAACATCGAACTTGCGGCTGTAATTTTAAAATTACTTGCTTTTTCTGATTGTAGAACATGTCTGATCGTGGAACATTCTTCCCTACTCTCCTCTTTTATTATAGATGGTTGTTCTAGTTTTTCATCAGGTACCTACTTACCTGTATGTGTTGGTTTCCTGTACACTCTGTTCACAAGAACATTCGAGAAGACTAGAGTCCCTTGGGTTTCTCGTTCCATTGTGAATTGGATTTTTGGGTCGAGAGTTTAGATATGATAGAAAATTGTTTAGTGTATCTCCACCATCTTGCCATATCACGAACGTATCATCACCGTAAAGCAGTTAACAATTAGGTTTCACGGCCGCTTGCTCTGGAATCCCGTTTTTCGAAATTCTCATTGAAGAAGTTTGCAGTTCATAGGGTCAAGCGGTGGCATCTTTCAATATTCACTTTGATTGGAGTGATAAGAACAAACGTCGAATCCGAGATACAAATTTCCAAGAACATTTTGGTATCAATGTTTGGATTGCTACATTGGGTGGTATTTTCATCGGACCATACTCATTCAAGTACTTCTCCATCTTGAGATTTCTGACGGACAGTTTACGAAACCCCAAGCGATTTCATACTGATTCAATTTTACTTGATTTGATGTTATTAATTTGTATCATGACTACTTAATGAGTTTAAGTGAAATCTAATTGAAGATTCAAATGTCATAGAAGCGAATTTCACCATCTCATCAAAGAAACTACCCATATCAGAACTCTAAAATCTATCAATTTTTTAGGATTTCAAAAGATTGAGTTTCTTCCAAATTCACGTCTTGGTATAATCCATACCCCTTTGCCAGAAGATGATTTGTAACTGTTCTTCACATTCATAGAACCACTTCTATATTATGTTATTCTTTGGAAGAAGGAAACAACTCATATACTCCTGATCTATCCGACATTGAAAATCTGTCTTCATTGCTCTCATTAAATTTGCTCAAATTATCATTCGTTTGGTGGGCCTTTTCAAAAATGAGCAAAGTTATTGGTGGGTCCACCAAAGTATGTTGATGTCCAGATCTATCCCACATTTGAAAACAAATTGAATGTGGTCCAAAAGTCTTTGCAAAAATATTGTATCACCGTATGAAAGTATGTATGAAATACTTGCGAAATTTCCCTTGCATTTTTCGCAATTTCGAAAAACAGGATCACTGAACCAAGAAAACAAAAATTAATAATCCTGATATTTTTCACAAATATCTCATGTTCATTAAATTTCAGTACACCGATTGATTGACCTTTAAAATACACAACTTTAATTCTAGCGACCTTCCCACTATGAAGGTTTTTCGAGATTCTAATGATGTACAACTTATAAAAACAAATTTCAAAATAAAAATGTATGAGTAATTTATAGATAATCTTGAGATCGTGAATTATGAAATCTCTCAATCTTACATGAGTCACCGAAAAAAAAACTATTCACCTTCATATCTGCCATTTTGACGGTTCAAAATATACACTATACGAAAATTGGAAATGGATTAAAAAAGTAGTCTATGTCTCCGAAACTAGTGAATGATGCTATTGAGTTTTGGTATGAATCAACCTAATTATGAGTGTTTGTTATTTTATACCCATAAAACTGATCTACTTTCATCAGTGCGGTATTACGCATGCACCTACGCAGACGATAACGAAGTTTTACGAAAATCTATCAAGTCACATACAGTTACATACGAAACGAACATACCTACTTCATGTTCAGATTGGTTTATACCTCCCAATATTGGAAAATGTGCAGTGATTCATATGGATCATAAAACTATGTATATTTGATACTTCACACCCATACAAAAACTCAGCTACAAGGGTAAGGGAGCTAGGCTCCAACCTGATGAAAACAACGTTGACACGAACACCACGAACACCCATACAGTGTCGCATCGCGGAGATCTTGGTGTTGAAGTCAGCAGTACTCAACAGAGACGTACGTAACAGAGACAACGGAAAATTCGTATACTGCAGTGCATATTGCACAAAAAATTTTTCGAAACGGAAACCTGGGTTTGCTACAAAAACATATAATTGAATTGCTCAAACCTAATTCCTTCATTATGAATGGGTGTTAATTGTGTTTTACTCTAATATATTCAGCTACATACCAAACAATTGTTATATCACCAGCGTTTCTTATCATAACTAGAAAGTATGATTTTCCAAATAATATATTATTTGTCAGTTGGTGACTACAACCACTCAATCATGAATAACTTATGACGGAATCATAATTATTCGTTTCAACAGTACCTATTTGAAAAATTGATATTTATTTTGATGTCATCAGGTCCGTTTCGCAGTTTAACTTAATTTCAGAGAGTGAAAGTACGGGGAGAATTGGAAAAAAATATAAATTGGTGATCGTTACATAGTGATGAGATGAACCACGAATTTCATCCTCTTTATGCTCTCAGGCTTTGAGGTCTGAGTCCAGCAACGGTTTCGTGATCTAGCCTATTACCAATAATGAGTCCTATAGCTTTTGGATTAGGAAAGTTTGGCTTTTGGGTGTCATCTTGTTGCCTTACAGTGAAATCATCTGTGAAAAGCAGGGGACTCATTTCTCTCAGCGGTCGATATAAAATCTTGGCTTTTCAATGGACCACTTCAGTCTTTCGTTTTTCCTATCTCGTTATGAAATTATGATGACCCATGCTTTCACCTTCTGGAGAAGTCCCTGAGGACCTGTATCGTAATTGTCCGGGAGATTTTCCTACAACGTATTGGTTATTGAATTCATCCCATGGGACTTTTGGCCTTTGTGGCTCTGATATACCCTTTCACTTGTCATCGTCATATTCCGTGAGGATACGAGGAACCCAAGTTTTCAACTGAATATCTTCGTCGATGTTAACGTCGTCCTCAACGTTAAGCTGAAACTGACGTTCCATCTTATTTGTAAGGAATTATGCCTTGTCGGCGGGGAAGTAGTACATTTCACGCTTTGCGTCAAACCTACGGGTAATCCACCAGAGCTGATCTTCCGCAAGTTCAAGGGAATCTAGAAGTTCCCCCCACCTTATGTTCCCATAGTCGATGATGACCTGTTTTACTTATTCGTCCATACTAGCTGTCGCTGTTTTGTCCTCTGGGAAGAGGGTCCGCTGATAGAGCCTTATTAGACGAGAGAGTCATTGAAGTTTTTCTGCGGGCGCTTCTTCCTGGAGATAGCCGCTCGGAACGCAGTTTTCATCGAGAGCTCGAAGTACGCATCTGCACCGTAGAATAGGGGGAGTATGGAACGCTTCAAGAGGGTCTTGCGTCTCCTTGAGGTGAGCTGTGAAGTCAACGCCATACGGCGAGTGTCTCATGCAATGACCACGAGAAGGACGATCATCACCCAATATGAGAATAACTGGATTCTGATCAGAATCTATTTCCGACAGAACGTAGAGTTGGTCAAAGGCTGGCCAGAAAGACGTCTCTGAGAACAGCAATGTCCATCACGAGTATTGTCATCGATAATATGTAGTGATAGCGGTAATATGTAATGATCTTGCTCCATGGTCGGTGCTTGCCGTTGAGTTGCCAGCAGCCATTGACGGAATGTTGTCAGCAGTCCATCTTCAGATTCAGGAAGTAATCGATTCCGTGGAAAATTTTTGACCCCTTCTCAGCTAAGTTTTGAGGCTCACGGTCTCAGTTCTGTATAATCGGACTTTGTCAATGGCAAAGCCGATGCGAACTTCTCATCCAGCACGTCCAACACGTTCCCTATGATATAAATTGTAATTTGGATTGACAAAGAGTTTGTTGCGCAAATGGGTTCCTTGAATCATGACCACGTCGATGTTATGAAGAATTAAATAATACTAAAAATAATATTTTCTGGAACGACTTCCATTGCCATCCCAAAAGAGAGAACTTTTCTCCGAATCTTCGGAGAACTGGGTAAAGTAGTTTATCTGGCCATAAACAATCATGTTTGTATTCACTGAGGGGGGGAAATTTAGCGAAAAGTTTTTCCATCTAACCAAAAGCGGAAAAGATGCTCGGGACCCCTGTGTTTGAGATGATAAATCGGGTCTAGAAAGAGTTAGATTTGGTGAACTTCTTGCACCCTTGGATGCAATGTATGCAAAGCTAACATTTTCCTGGGTACGTCCAGATTTCGCGTTCTCCCTGAGATGACTGATTTGCTTGGGAGAGCGGCAGACTCTTTGGCCTTCTTTCCTACCTTGGGGAATTCCAGGTAGCCTTGGTAGTATACTCTCTTGGAATTGTTGCACTTTGGTGGTCAGTCCTAGCCATTTTTCATTCATTTTGTAGGTGCCTGCCGGCGTATTTTACACAAAACGACACTGCCATGCAGTTACATTGGCAGTGACTAAAACGTTGATAGCGATGGCATTGACCAAAACTAAGATTTGGGATGCTGTTCAACCCGTGGGTCTTTCATCTCATATATGTGCTACTGGTCTTCGTTACCAATGAGAAAGAACAGAGGCAGTGGTTTGTTACCCCGCTTTGTGCGGGTAACAGTGATAAGGTCAAAGCTCCTTCTTTCGAGCTCCTATCGGACATCGGAGGAAAATTTTGAGAGACGGCGCTCTGATTTGTGCAGGGAGGGAATCTTTTTTCACCAGGAGCCTGGCTAATGGCTAACCTGTGATAGTGATCAGCAGACTCGTGTTGGACCTGGATGCCATCGTGATGCCATCAGAGAAGTTGAAGGAATCGGAAAAATAATCCCCTGAATATTACATATCAGACACCATGATGCTATTGAAAAAATTGAAATATACAAAGAATATATACATACCAAAATGCAGTGAATCGTTGAAATTTGGTATTAACTGACTGCATTGCAGTACTATATTCTAGAATTAGAAAGAGATTATTATTCATAACTGCAAAGGCCATCAAAACAAACTATACATGTTGATCACTGCCAACTACGATTATGCATAGTTGGAAATATTCAGTTTCCAAGCGGTACACTATACAAATTAATGAAGTTACCTGAAAAGCCAGAAGTTGAATAGGAACGTGGTTGTACATAGCCTGCCGCAACAAATCTGAAACAAATGAAACTTATATGTGCATTCGGCATCACTTGTTTTCATACATGTGATTATGATACTAATACTGTTTGTATACATTACGAAGCAAAATTTTCTTTATCCTCGATGACAATTTTGATATATCCGGGATCGTCATATTTTTTCAACAACGTCATCAATAGAAACTACTGAATTTTGAAATTAACTTAGAAACTGAAGAAAAAATAACAAAAATGACAACAATTATTTCGTCTACATGCAGTCTATCAGTATACAGGGTCTATCGAAAAAGTAGGTCATGAATTGAACCACATTCAGGGGTCAAAAATAACTTGATTGGATATAATGTACCTCAATGCAAATGTGCATATGAAAAAAATTACAGCCCTTGGAAAATTCAGAATGAAAATTGACTATCTCCAATATTTTATGAACATATTGTAATGGAAATGAATCCATGATTTTCTTATTGTGAAAGCATATTTTTTATATGAAACCACGGAATCTGTTCAGCCTATGAAAACCCCTGAATTCTTCTTCGCATCTCAATCGAATTAGACTTGTGACACCATTGGTTTATTAAATAATTTTTTTTTCGCCATTTAGTACCTTTTCGAAAAGACAAGCCTTATCGAGATGCGAGCTCTTTTTCTTCATCCCTCAAAATATTTTTAGTTGGCTGTTCAACACTTGTAGTTTATACAAATGAATAACAGACATTTGCTTTAACGAATACATACTGTCATTTGTGACACCAGTGGTTCAATACATTATTTTATTTTTATTTCACCTCGTAGCACATTTTCGAAAAGCCAGTTTTTATCGAGATGCAGTAAAAAATTTTAGTAACAGACAGTTATTCTTGATAACTGAGAATTCATGTTATTTGCAGGTACAAAAAATATATACAAGTGTGGTATTTTTTGAAATGAATGTTCAAAATGGCCTTGATTTTCCCAAATACAGATTTGGCACCATTTCAAAAAAGAAAACCGAATATTTTCAACAGAGTATACGCCTTTTTTCATTAAATCTATTTTCACTTTCGAAAATCCGATGCCTCAGTTATTGTTCGCCGATTATTTCAACAAAGTACACGCCTTCTTTCATGAAACCACAGAAGCAAACGTCAATAGGTTTGAGATCTGGACTTCTGGCTGGCCAAGAAAAAGGTGCAACAGGGCCCCTCTCAATCCAACGTTCAAGACAAAAAGCTCCGTTATCCAGCTTCGTTATCCAAATGCTTGTGAGCCGACTTTCGTAAATATCACATATTTCGCCTCATTTTTAAATTTACGTCTTCCAATTATTCTGGTGAATCAATTCGTGAGAACTGTGAGAAATTTGCTTCATTAAAAAAATACTGGTCCTATTGGAACATTCACAATGTCTCAGCGTTACGATCATCGTTCGGGTTTGAATACCGTCGTGGTTTGGAACTGTATCTTAACGTTTCGCCAGCACGAGTGGCTGGCTTCTTCAGAGGTCTATTCATCGATTCACCGATGACTCTGCCCAAACATTGTGTTCGGAGGTTAATTGATGATGAATCGTTTCATTTCACGTAAGGGATTTTTTGGTGGTGATGACTATTGAATGTAGCTTCATCGGTGACTGTAATTCCTGAACGGTTTTTGAGTGATAAGAATGAAGCTGTTGTTTCTTCAATCTTTTTCAAACTTTCATTTCACTAATAGCAACTGATACACTTTTACTGTCTTCTGAAATCCCCTCATCGTTTGTATACATTTTTGTATAACAACTATAACAGCAACTTGCGGTCACAAAGTATCCGTCTTTTGTAAATAATGATGATTGGAAAGAAATAATCGTCAGTTTGGTGTATTCTGATTGGGAGTATAGTGGATCCTGAAAAAATCTCACTTCCACTACTTCATATCAAACTGGGGCTAATGAAACAGTTCGTGAGAGCATTAGACAAAGGAGGAGATCGTTTCAAGTATTTTTCTGAAAAGTTTCCTGGTCTATCCGATGCTAAACTAAAAGAAGGAGTCTTCGTTGGGCCTGACATGAAAAAAACTTTCAAAAAATGAAAGCTTTGTCACTAAAATGGAATTAAAAGAAAAAAATGCCTGGAATTCAATTGAACATATTATAACAGGCTTTCTTGGAAACAAAAAAGATCCAAACTAAAAAACTTTGGTTGCTGAATTGATACAAAACTACAAAATGTTGGGCTGCAACATGAGTGTCAAGGTCCATTTCCTTCACTCACATCTGGACTACTTTCCCGAAAATCTAGGGGCTGTAAGTGAGGAATAAGGAGAACGGTTCCATCAGGACATAAAAGAAATGGAACGCAGATACGAAGGTCGACGGAATGTTAACATGATGGCAGACTACTGTTGGATGTTAAAAAGGGATAATTTACACAGCCGAAAAAGTACCAAAAGAAGCTTTTACGGAGAGAGAAAACGTTTTTACAAAAACTCATGGTCACTTTGCAAACACTTGTGTATCACTATTATGCTTAGTTTAACTATGTAGCATTGTTTTTTTTTGCTTTTACTTCATGGTAAAATAATAAAAATTAATCCACAATTTCTCATTTTTTGTTCTTTTCCAATTATTTCATACTTATTTTGTAGGCAAACCTTACGTGATAGATAAAAACAAATGTCATTTTTGAAATCACCGCAAAAAACTACATAAAGGTCAGTTAACGAAATCAAAACAATTTTTTAAAAGACCTGTGTAATTATTTGAAACATTGTTTCAGCCTAGCCGAATTAACCTCGAATTAAATGCGTCTCTGCCATTTCTGCAAACGTATAAACCATTTTGACAGAGAGTTTAATTCAACTCAACACTCTCAAAATGCGCAATAACCGAAAGCTTCAATTGATATTATGTAATTGTTGGAGCAACTGTTCATTATCCATCTAGAGGAAGTACAAGTGTAAACAATTTACTGATGATGTTTTTAATGATAATGATTGAGAGCTCGTATCTCGATAAAATCTGGCTTTTCGAGAAAGTTTTGAAAAAATTCAAAATGTTGTAATAACTCAATGGTATAACAATATCAGTTTAATTGTAACGCATAAAAAAGTTGGGAGGTTTTAGAGGTTCAATACCCCTCAAAATTTTCATGAGCTGAACATATCGTGTGGTTTTCTATGGAAAATATGCTCTTTAGATAAGAAAGACATGAATTCATTTTCATGACAAAATGTGTGCAAATTTGCATTGCGGAAAGTTATATCCAATCGAGTTATATTTGACTTCAGAATAGTGGCTTCATTCATGACCTATCTATTTGTTACACCCAGTATATGATGTCAACGAAAAATAATCATGGTTTGGATCAACATAAAACTTGTGGTTGAAGAATATGGAGGGTTGGCGTTTGAAAACGAAACAATGTTTGAATTTATAAAGGAAATTTTTTTCGAAGAGATTAATTTCTGAAAGTCTTTCAAAGAAATAAAAAAGCTATCAATTTCAAATTGCATTCTATACAAATATGTGTTATAAAATTTGTCAGAAAACGGCAATAGCTAGAAAATCATGAAATTATTAATATTAACAATAATTTTAATTTATTTCACAATAATTGAATTCAATCAGGTACTCACAAAAATAATTGATCATCAATTACATCGATATAAAAAACATTTCTGAAAATAAGCTTTCATTTCCATGAACTGAAAACCAAAGTTAATCACTCCTAAAAATATAACACCTCCAATTCAAATAAGATTCCTCTTAGCTGGGATTAAATCAAATAGGTGAATGGATGTCATTACGATGTCATCGATGACATAAACAGATCAAGCTTATTCCGTGACACTAAAAATCGTAATTCATGACTGAAGTGTGTGTATCTTCTATAATGTTATCCAATTTAGTACTGAAGAGCTTCAGGGCAAGTGGCTTGTGGCGAAACATCGATGCATACCAGTGAGGATAAAAGTGTTCCATGTAAGAGCAATTTGTTACAATTCATTCATAGTAGAACTCATGTGAATGATATCTGATTTTAATTCCACAACGAATGTTTGAAATACAAACTGAGTAGAGAAAAGTATCTTCTGTATAATTCAGTGTTCATATAGAAGTATTTGTTTCGAAAGAATTTTTTTCTTTCGTGTAATTCGAAGTTTATATGAAAGTAGCTGTTTCAGGAGGACTTTCTTCCAGTTTGTGTCTGAAAGTTACTTCTTTGCATGATCTACACATCCATGTATAGAGTTACTAATTTTCAAATTGATTACTTCCTTCCTTTCTTTGGAAGATTCTCTCATCCTTTTTTTGTATCGAGATGGAGTAGTAGAAAGCCAAAAACTTTCTTTCCCAAAAATCAATCACTCCTGAAAATATAACCCCTCCAATTCAAATAAGAAAATTAACTTTTCATTATATATAACTGGTCTGGTCCAATTATTTTATCGGAAAACTATCAGTTTCAAGAACCCTGTTAGAAAGAAAAAAATCATAAAACTGAATATTTTGTTCACCTGAATGATAGGGATTCAAAAATAATAGTAATGATAATGGAACTATAGGGAATTTTGTGCTCATAATGGGATACCTAGGTGACTAAGGAGTGGATCCAAATTGAAAGTGAAGAAATATCGTGAACTTTCAGGGACAGAAAATAGTTTTTCCAAATTTTCACCAGAAGTAGATCTACAACCTCAGCGAGAACTTATTTTTTCACTCAAAATATTATCCTACGATTGAAAAATGGAACTTATTTTTCAGCAAACTGAAAAGTTTTATTTTATTATTGTAAAAAGCGAACAAATATTCAGAAAATATATTTTCATTCATCATATGTTCTGAGAAATTCTGACACAGTAATGGTGAATGTCTTGCACATCATCCAGAAGTAGACCAGTCAACAGAAAATATCACTTTTAGTTTTGAAAAAAACCTTTTTCCAAAACATGGGTATTCTATGTTGAATAACGTATTTTTCAGGTTTTTCCATTAAGAAACTCATTCAAAAACAGGCTTCAGTCTGAGATTTCCGCTGGAAAGTTTACAAACTCGACACGTGTTTCGCTATACGAAAGAATCTTTGGGCGTCACAATATTGTTTATATAAATTCTGTGACGTGCTTTATAGTAATTTCAATCATTATGAATACCACTACCTACCAAATTTCTACGTGATAAATTCATTACCTAATATATTCACCTAATTGGAAACAACTCATAAGGCTGGAGAATAATGAATGAAAATTTTCACCTGAACTTTTCACTCTGCACTGATCACCAATTTTCTCGTTGCAAACTGAATTAACTGAAGGGGAACAATTCAAATCTATTTAATCATTGAGCAATAATATCAAATTCATTCCGGTTTATTCAATATAAAATTTTGTACAACAATCACAAGTCAACTTGTACTCCCGATCTATTCGACACTGGAATTTTATCTTTATTGTTTTTAGTGAATTCACTCAAATTGTTATTTTTTGTTCTGTAGGTTACGTCCAATTCTCTGTCTTTTTAAAAACGACCGATCACCAAAGTTAGGTGAGAGTTACATAATGTTCAGTATCTATGTTTGGATCTGGAAAGACCTGGTTCAGAGCTTGTTTCTCCAATTTTTCAGAAAGAATTGAGTCAACAATTTCTACCTCGTAACCGTTATTGACAGCAATGTGTCTTATGAGAATCAGTTCTCTTTGAGAATGGGCTTGTTTCATGATGTTTGGTTTATAGTTCACTTGATAGAAATTTCAAATTGAAAAACAGAGTGCACTTCGTTTCAGCTCTCTAAGTACTGTACTTTTTCCGTAATTAATTATTAAAAATCAAATGTGGTAGGCCGGTGATATCACGGGCTTATTCCCGATTCTTGTTAGATTGACCTATAGTAACAATAGAAATAATCAACATTGCCAAATCGTAAAATTTACGAATCCTATATTTATCAATTTGATTATGGAAGTATATATGAACTCGTTAACGTTTCAATTGATGGAAAATTCTCCACATGGAATAAAATGTACACAAAAAATCCTGTTTGGAAATAAGTTCTATACCTAAAATCAGTACACAAAATCGAAAGATCACAAAATATTCACCTGAACTATGATTTTATACATTATTTTATAATATATTCAATAATATATTCCATACTATATTCAAATATTCAATTCATTCTACAATCCTCAATCTAAACAACTGCAATTCATTATAAAAAAAAAGATTCCTACATACCCTCTTTCTACTATTGCTACTGAATTCAAGCGTTATAGGTTTGCTTGGGTAATCTGTTGAATTTTCCAAAACAAAAGTTTCTGAGGTAATACCAATAATCACATGATAAAATTTAATGAAGTAAAATAAAACGCATTTGATTTTTTTGCAAAAATATTAATTCATTTGGTTTCATACTTTCAGCAACATATTAACTCCAGATAATACTTTATGTGGAGAATACTTGAAGTTGAAATAAAAAACTCTGTCATCAAATTCAATATTTTCGTTCCCCTTTCATTCATAGTCACTTTTTAAATTATTTCTATAAAGTCTTGGAAGAGTAAAAGAATTGTGGTTTTTTCTTTTCAATACTTCCACCAATTTTATTTCCATCATTTTATCCTTTGGGAACCTTAACTCATTATATGAAATAACTCACCTATAAAGCAATGCGCTTTCTGTTTTCTTGTGCCTGGGTGGTATATTTAGTAGGCCCCTTTCATTTATATGAAAGGATGGGAAGTTTTGATTTAATTTTAAATTTAGCTAGACCAACTGAAGAAATCCATAGATCTCTTAGATTTTTTTTTGGATCACTGAAAAACTTTTTGTCTGGTATGGATGATCTGTTTTTACAAATAGGTATAAAACATATTTTGGTGGTAGTAATGGTAAAATTCAATCCAAAAATAACCTGAAAATTTTTTTTTCGGAATGTTAACTAATGACAAGGAATATGCAGCAAAATATTCACCCGCCGAGACCTACCTTCTACAAAAAAAAACGTTCTTTAATTAGATAACTGTAACAGATGCATTCACACCGAGTTGACAACAATAACAACAAATTGTCAAAATTAGATCATCAGATCTGTGATTGGATATTGGAAACCAATACATTTAGCAACTCCGCTCTAAACACGATCCATTTTATTGGTCAACAGACACGCGGCCAATTTAAATTCTTGCTTTTCGAATTGTTCTTTTTTCTGCAAATATAAAGATATCTTGGGGTCGATTAGGCTTGATAAGTATAATATACCCCTAACTCGATCAGTCTATAAGCACACCAGTATCATTTTCCATAGCATGAAACAATCCCATTCTGAAAGTGAAATGAGTTTTCAATGGTTTGTGAATCAAATCATGTGAAAATTTGGCACGACACAGAATTTGTACAAACTGTATTGTGATTCCCGACTGATGAGCAAGCAATCTTATCTTCATGAGAAGAATAATTTTACAATTCAGTCTTAAATTTGCTCTCACACTATTCACACCCATTTTTGTTAATATAATTTAATTTTTTAAAAGAGACTTTGACATCCGAAAGTTATATTTGGCACAGTCGGTAGGATACTCGAAATTGAACGTATCGAACGTGCAGTTTTCTTTTCAACGATTCATCAGGTATCCAATCGCTGTTAAAAAAGTCGATGAGAAATAAATTCGAAAAATCGATATTCATAATTTTGATGATACTCCGAAGCAAAATTTAGATTTTTCAATAATTCGATGTGACCAGTTGAATGACGAAAGATCCAAGATACTTTCGCTATGCAAAGAATTTTTGACATATTTCATTATGAAAATACCCCGCTGACTTTTACGAGCCCCGTAAAGCACCAAATTACAACATCTGATGAAATACCGATGTATTCAAAATCATACCGGTACCCATTTATCCACAAGCAAGAAGTCGATAATCAGATCAAAAAAATTCTTGATCAGAAAATTATTAGGCCAAGCAATTCTCCTTGGTCATCGTCAATTTGGGTGGTACCCAAAAAGATTGATGCTTCTGGAAAGCCAAAATTGAGGGTTGTGGTTGACTTTAGCAAGCTCAACGAGATAACGATAGATGACAAATACCCTTTACCTAACATCACAGATCTTTTTGAAAAAATGGGAAAATGACAGTATTTCATGTCAACCGACTTGGTCAGTGGCTTTCATCAAATTGAGATGGAAGAGACCAATATTGAAAAAACAGCTTTCGATACGGAACATGGCCAGCTATATTTCAGCGAGTAATGGATAATATCACCCGTGGTATCCAGAACGAAAAGGGCTTGGTATACCTCGACGATATTATTACCTTTTTGACTTCCCTCCAAGAACACCTTGAGAGCCTTAAATTTGTCTTCAACAGGCCGAGAGGCTCAAATTTCAAAATTCAGCTAGATAAGTCAGAATTCCTACAAAAGGAAGTAGCCTATCTGGGACACGTCGTGACTCCCGAAGGTGTCAAGCCAAATCCAGATGAAATCATAGCCATCAAAAATTTTCCTGTCCCGAAACCACCAAACAGATCAGAGGATTCTTGGGTCTGTTAGGTTATATCGAAGCTATATTAATAATTTCGCTAGACTAACGAAACTTTTAACCAAATGCCTGAAGAAAGGCACAAAAATCGAACATAATGCAGAATTTTTGGAATGCTTCAATACTTGCAAAAACCTGTTAATCAACGATCCGATTTTGCAGTACCCCGACTTTTCCAAACTTCAATCTCACCACGGACGCAAGTAAATTCGCCCTAGGAGCTGTTTTTTTTCTCGAGGCCCTATAGGCCAAGATCTTCCAGTTGCCTACACATCTCGGACTCTGAATGACTCTGAGCAAAATTACTCAGTCATTGAGAAAGAGCTTCTCGCGATCGTATGGGCTACCAATTACTTCCGCTCATATCTCTTTGGATGAAAGTTCAATATCGTCACTGATCACAAACCCCTTCAGTGGTTATTCTCTCTGAAGGACCCCAAGTCAAAATTGCTGGGATGGCGGATCAAACTAGATGAATACTATTATATCATAATCCGTGTCGAAATCCACACTGAGGACACCAAAACCTTTTGGGGGGAATTGGATGACATACCAGACAAATCACAATGTCTAACAAATCAATGTGACACTTTCAGTGGTCAAGGAAACCCAGTAAGTTGTTGCCTTGGAACCCCAGATTATCAATCTTCATCCGATATTTTAATTATTGGAGAACCCAATCAGGACACTGAATATACTCCCTAACGAAAAACATGTAAATAATACGGAAGACAACGAGCTACTTCCGAAAAGTCATACAGAAAATGACAATATTTCTTCACAAGTTCAACCTGACACCGAACGTACAGAAGATGAACCCCTAACAGAACCCAGAATACACGAATACAATGAATTACCTTCAACAGGTTATGGAAGAAATGACATTTCTCCATAATTGCACTCAGATATCGAACAAATAGAAGATAAACCCCTACCAGAATGCGCAAACCTTAGAGATGACACCATTCACTCAAATGCTGAACATAATCCCATTGTAGCAATTCCAATAGCGCAGTGGGCCGTGAACCTAGGGCTCAATCAGTTGATTATAAGCTCAGTTCTCCATTTTCCGGCCAAACCCAAAACTACCATTCTATTCGAGAAAATATGAGAATTCATATACAAATATCGCAAAATAATACAGAAAACGATATTTTGAATTTTATCAAAGAATATGTCGCCCCAGGAGTGCAGTACCATGTCTAATTTGAAAACCCCAAACTGTTTCAACCATTTTTGGCAAACCCCATCAAAATGAAGTTCAACATCACCCCTACAGCAAACAAACCTTTCGAAATCATACATATGGATACATTCACTATCGAAAGCACAAAATTTCTCACAATCATAGACAGTTTTTCAAAGTACGCACAATACTCAATACCTACCTACTCAATTCCTCGACAGGTACGGAAATAGCCGACAATCTCATTCAATTTTTTTCTCACCATGGTATCCCCAAACGAATTATCGTTGATAACGGTACTGAATTCAATAACTTTCTCATTTCGGAACTCCTGGCTTTACACAAAGTTCATTTCATATCACCACACCATTCGCAATCCAATGGAATGATAGAACGGTTCCATTCTACCATTCTAGAACACGTTCGTCTACTTAACACTAGAGGATTTTTGAAAACCCCTCCAAAAATGAAAATGTTGTATGCAATTTTGGTATACAATCACTCTATACATTCGGTCACAAAATTCAAGCCAATTGACATCATGAGGGGTCACATTTCAACCAATGATCCTTTCAATATTGAAATTGATCGAAAATTACTAAATGATTACGCCAATGATCACAAGGAACGATCAAAACTTCTCTATTCCATAAGTAACTCTTATCTTATAAAGCGAAAGGAAACCAAACAGAAGTTCACGTGAAAAAACATATTAGGCAAAAGGATGCAAATAAATTTCAAAAACCAACTCAAATCAAAACAGCCGATCATACAATGAAAACAGTTTCTACAAAAAACCAGAAAAAATTCACATTCACATCTAAAACGTCCCCTCAAAAAATACCCATCTTCCATAATTTTTTTTTTAATTTTTCAGATTATCTGGAACTCTCGGACTCTAGGAAAACATATCTAATTAAAAACCTAAAGAACAATCCAGGACTTATTCCTCTCAAACTTGGAACGGCCAAAGTCGAAACGCACGCATATACACATATTCATTAATATGATTTAAATCCAATAATTATGGAGGTGAATAAACTGAAATATCACTCAAAAAAAGGAAACCACACTTGTAGGCGTTCACAAAGACTACTCATGGGACACATCTAACTATTTAAAAATATTACAATTTTCGGAAAAAGGGGTGACTGATAGACTCGACAATATTCTACCACATCCACTCAGAATAAAACGCGGTCTTATAAATGGCGTTGGATCCATTTTCAAGTCAACCACAGAAAATTTAGATTCCAGCGATGGTGAAAAATATAACCGTCTGATCAACGAATTACAAAATAATCTAGTAACGAACAACAAGAAGAAAAACTCACTCCCAATCTCATTAATTGTTCAGTTCAATAGTACAGTTCAGCAAGTGAAACGTAACGAAAGGCTTTTGGAATCAAAAATAAATCAAATAGCAAAAATTGTTGGAAATCAAACGTATAAAGAAAACTATATGATCATCAAAGACATCGTGAATCAGATAATCAATACATTCGAAATCAATACAGCGAAAAAGCGCAAGAGTCGTGGCTGATTTATTTGAGTACATATAACTCTGAGATTGTAGATAATTTCGTTGGTCAATTGAAATCCACGCTGAAGGGCACACATTGTAGAGACTCATCCTTCGATGCTTTCTGGGATTTGTCACTCCCCATACCACAAAGAACTGGCCAATTGAATTTATCACAGTGCTTGGATTTTTTCACAAGAGAGGAAACTTTGGATGGACATGAAAAACCGACGTGTTCAAGTTGCAAGGAACGAAGAAAATGCACAAAGTCTCTATCGATCCATAAGTTTCTCCGTATTTTAGTCATTCATTTTAAAAGATTTTCTCAAACAGAAAGATTTAGAGGCAAGTTAAATGTTGCTATCGAATTTCCTCAAGATGGATTAGACATAAACAATTATGCAGCAGAAAATGTTACTCCTTGTCGTTATAATCTATATGCACTTTCGAATCATAGTGGATCTACCTACAGCTGATATTATACAGCATTCTGCAGACATCCTTATACTGGCACGTGGCACGAATACAATGATTCACACGTGTCACCAATTTCACCAAAATCGCTTGTGAGTGGAGATGCATACATCCTCTTTTATGAAAAGGAGGAAACAAGTTCGCACCGTTGAGCGTTTCTAAATGTTATGTTTGTACTGTTGTTTTTAATGTTATAATTAATTAGATATGCAAGAAAAAAATCATAAATTCAATTTTGCAAGATGTTGAAAACTCAATACTGAATATTCTTTATCCTAGTATGATAAAAACAAAAGATATGTTCAAGGAACTGCAAAAATTGAAAGAAATTGTTGAGAAAGACCAGCTACCAAACGAAATAAGTTTCGAGAATACTTTGCTTTATGAAAAAATCATAAGCTTCAAAATCTATATATCAAATTTCAGAATAACCTATATCTTGCATATTCAAATTACCCATTTCTCAAATTTCGATTACTATCACCTATTTTTTATTCCGATATTAACTAAGGGTCAGTTTGAAGCTGTTATATCTCAAAACAAATATTTGTCAAAAAACGAAAAATTGTATGCATTCTTGAGCGATCCTCCCATTGAACTTATATCTGCCCGTCCACTAACATCATAGAGCTGACAGAAGACAATCCAAGCGAAATCCAGCTACTCAATGTCCAGTATAGAGACAATCATACATTTATTGAGACCAGCCATCAGACAAATAAACATGTCAAACAAATGGATTGTCCCCCTACCAGCTCAACGAACTACCAAACTCAAGTGCCAGAACCAGAACGAAATCGAGAACCAACTACCTATAAGTTATCTTTTCGGCATTTCAATTGGATGTCAGTTATCCTGTGGCAACAAAATAATAACCAACGATCACCAAGTCACCAGTAGTGAACCAATCATCTAACCAGACTTGGACGAAAGGAAGCCTGAGCCACCCAAATCAATAGGGATCCAACTTGATGACCTGAACCTGGACGAACTTGATTCAATATCAACAGCAATAATGGAAAACGAACTGATTATATCCTTCAAAGAAGTAGCACATATCCCAAGATTTTGGACGATATTTATCTACCCGGTCCTAGTATCACTTTGTTTGTACCTAGTGCATAATAAGATTGACTTCAGAGGGTGCAAAAATGCAAAAATACAAATACAAATATTTTTTGTAAAATAAAATATGAAAACGAAAAAATTAGATTTTTAAAATTTTCTCGGGGAATTGAGGGTAATGTAGAAAAATAATTCATAAAAAAGTTGTAGATCTATATACTTTCTTCAAGTCTTGTATTCAATTTGTTTCCATTTGGAGATTAAGTTTCAGTGAAAAATATGGAAAACGACTTCCCACCACTAAAATTTTCCTCATCATGAAACATGATCTGCCTCTTATTTATTCAAATTACCAACTGGTGTTTTCAATATTTAATGAATGGTATCAAAAATGTTTTTATGTATCCGCCACCGGCTTTGTAAACAGCCGCTTTCGTGGATGCCAACCTTTAGACTTTCTTCTCCACCTCCGACTTCATTACGTGGTCTCCATTATAACTGTTATCGAGAGTCACCAGAAGCTGCCCTCATGACGAGGTACAATTCCTTCGTCTGTGTTATTCCTGATGAAACTTTACTTTCCTTCACTTCATCTGCAGCGTAGGTGCAGTTTCTAGGTATTTTCCTTGAAAAAAATCCACCTGAGAGGCAGCCTTGAAACAGGTTTCACACAAAAACACTACACGTGTCTTCATGCGTGTCTATAGTGTAGACACACCTGAAGGAGTGTTTAGTGAAAATCTCACAATGAAATGTTTCTTGAATACATTGGTAATATGTATTAATTAGTATACCAAAGATTATGTACGAAACACATTCCTGGCCTTCAATGATATAAAACATACAACACAGCTTTCTGGACTATTCTGAAATGATTGACAATAACTTGTGATGTCCTGGGATGTTTCCGAACAATCCAGATTATTCATAAACATTCCACAACATTGCAGACTATTCCGCAACGTTGTAGAATGTTTTCGAATTCTCTCGAATTTTCTGGGTTGTCCTAGAGTTTCTAGAAAGCGAAACTTCTAGCATTTACATATTTCAAAGCACACTGTTTGGGAAATAACCGGGACCTTTCTTCAAGAACAAACTTACGATGTGACACTATGTCAATATAGATCAATTTTGAACAATCAACAAAAGGTAACCTTGAAACCTTATTGAAAAACCATCACATAGATAATATTTTTCAAAAGTTTCAACAGTACTGAAATAATTCCTATTTTTATTCGAATATCAGAATTGCTTCTGCAGTAGAGACCGTCAGTTTTTTAATTATATCTATAATATAGTTCACCCAATTAGAGGAGAAACATCGTATTCCAATTGTGCGAGAAAAAGCTTTTGTGGCTGGATATTTGCAAACAGAGAAAAACTCATTATTGTCAATATTGAAATTTTATCTTTTCGTCTGGAGGCAAGAATGTGAGAGAAATACTCCGGAGATTTTTAATCAAACTTCGTGGTCTTATTACTTCTGGGGAAGAATGGTTTGATACTCAAACTTTTTTAAACGCCTGGACATCAATAGATTCAAGAATCCTGAAAATTTATTGAATATCAAAATGGAATTTAATTTTTCCTCTTTTTTGAATCTAGTTTCCAATGTGAAAACTGGTAATGAGTTCACTACATATTCATTCAATGAATTGGTGAAATTTCTTTCTATAATTTTTACACTTTTAATCAGTTCATACTTTGACTCAGGTAAAATGATCAGTCATTGAGTAGGTAGAAATTGTTTTCGTTGTGTTCATATGAAAAACTGAACAGGTTAAATTTAGTCAGTATGAAAACACATGAGGAAGCTATTTTTTTATCGAAACAATAGATGAAGCCTCTTCTGGAAATATATTAATTTTTTTATCAATTTCTAATTTGTCCTCTTCGAAAGAGTCCTCCTCTGATAAAATATACTTGTGCCAGCGGGTTTTCCAATCCTGGAAGCAGTTCTGTAATACACTTTTTGATATGTCCTTGAGCTCTCTCAGCGATTCGGTTTTTTCCCCCCAATCGTCGCAAAACGTCGTCCATCCATGAGTCTCTTCAATATTGGAAACAGAAAAATTGGGAGTCAAATCTAGTGAATATGGTGGCTGATGAATGATTACGGTGTTGTTTTTGACCAAAAAAATACGAACAAGCAATGAATTGTTTTCTCACAATACTGGACGTTTTCTTCGTATCTCTTCTCATAAGCGTATATAACTCTAAGATAATATTAATTATTGATCGTACAACCATGTAGCAAAAACTCCTGATACACTACGCCATGGTTATCTGAAAAAAAAGTTAGCATAATCTCGACATTTGATGGAACTTGGCGTGCTATTTTTGTGGCTCTCTTGGGCTCTTCCATTGGGACGATTGAACTTTTGGTTTCGTCCCCAGTTATGACCGTTTTGAGCAAATCTGAATCGCCGTTGACGTTATTCAACAATTCCTGAGCGATGCTCATGTAACGGTTTGTTTGTCAAAAATTTTTGTCGCTACCACACGCTTCATGCCCAAAATTTTTGAAAACATTGCATGGCATCAAACAACCGATATGCTGACATCCTCGACAACTTCTTTAACGATTCACCATTACAATTTTTTCACTTTCTCAATATTTTCATCGTTTGTATGATGTGCTGGGGCGTCCAAGACGAGATTCGATCTGCTGTGAAAACATTGTATGATTTCTGAACATTTTATGACTCAGAATACAATCACCGTATACCACTGATTTGTACGAAAGCGTAGAAGGGCCAAAGATTATTTGTTCATTTTATCCACCATAATTTCGAATCAAAAGTCGACATTTTGACTTTTATCCCGTAATTTCGACGTTTTTCTCGTAATTTCGACTTTTATCTCGTAATTTCGACTTTTATCTCGTAATTTCGACTTTTATCTCGTAATTTTGACTTTCATCTCATAATTTCGACATGAAAGTCACAATTTTGACTAAAAACTAGAAATATGGTTTCTTGAGTGCATTATAATTTACTACGAGGCGATGTTAACAGGTGGTTCGTGAAATTGTTGTGTGATTGAAATTTCAATGGAAATATGTGGTTGAAAGTGGGATCAACCTCAAGCAACCCTAAGGTTAGAAAAAATCATTAACTCTGAATCAATCAATAATTTCAACAATAATCATTTCGAACTGATGTTGGAACAAGAACAAATATTTCAGTTGAATATACATTTTTGAAGATGCTCGTGTCAATGATATTTCATCAAATTTCACCACACTATTTATTATTCCTCATCTTCACACTAGAAAAAATTTGTAATTTTGAAGGTAACTGGAGGATATTTCTTAAAAGGAGGATGTCCCAGAACTTTACGAACCGATATGGGAACTGAAAATGAAGTAATGGAGAGGATACAAAAAGCCTTTCATGAAGTATTTACTGAATCAACAAATCGACCATGTTTTTTTATATAGAAAAAGCATGCACAATCAAAGGACAAGTGAGAGGTGAGTTGTTGTTAATGAAATTTTAATTATAATTTTTATTTCAGAGTGATCTTGATCAAATATGTTTTGAATGGAGTAATCATAGAATACGAAAAACAAGAAATCTGTTGCTCCAGCAGGGAGACCGAGTATATTGTATGCGATGTCGTCCCTTTATGGAGTTACAGATCACCTCATCAACATTCCATCATTCGCTTCTAAACATTTTTCGTCGGAGTGTACATATCCCCGGACAGCCTGTGATGAAGATTTTTGGAAATTATGTTCAATTTTTATGAAAAAAATAATTACACAAGGTCTCTTGATCCTTATGCCACAATTGACTCATACAATCACCTGAGAAGTTAATTAATTATGTTATTTGAAAAAATTTTAGATTGATAATCATGCATTGATGCTATTTAGTACCTTTCTGAAAAAGTAAATGCTTTCCGCACGAATAGGAGAAAGTCGACTTAGTTTCTCATCATAGTAAATCAATCTGATCAGTTATATCCTTACTTCATTATCAAAACTTATCTAGAATTCAGTTTTTCACTAAAACTGAAGAAATTTCTAGTAGAAGTGTATTAACATTTTGAAAGAATACTCTCATATCTTAAACGTCATGTAGAAACACAGTTTGTAATGGCAACCAAATAATACTGTCAGTATGTTCTTCGAAGAGATACAATGTTCATTTATTAGGTATTTTGAGTTTTCTCTCCTCGTTTCGAAAAATTGTAGAGATCTAATGACACCAAAAAACAAACTGGACCAGAGTGGTTCTCGAAGGTTCAATCAAAAAATGAGTAGGCATAAAAAAAATTGAAACTCGCTAATCGAATATACGTAGCCCAAAAATATCGAACATTCGCTTCAGTCCATTACATTACGGATCTTTACCAAGTGACAGTTGATTCCATCACAAATTTTTTGGCGAGAAACTATCTACGAAGTCCGGCTATTGAATAACGAGACTGCAGGCCTAGAGGGCGCCCTATAGGGGTGGGGGGAAATCTTCTCTATTCACTTACCAAAACACCTATACGTTACTATTATAGTATTTGTGCAGTAGAAGTTTGAAACGAACGTGTTTTTCTCTCGTGCCAAAAACCATGTGTGACGAAAAACAGAAGCAACGTGTCAATCTCAAATTCCTATTTGAATTGAAAATCACTACGACGGAGTGCTATAAATTATTACGAGAGGCCTATGGGAACAATTCTCTATCTCGTGCGCGTGTTTTTGAGTGGTGTTAGCGCTTCAGTGTGTGACGGTACCAATTTGTTCCACAAGGTATAAATCATTCGTAGACGCCAGAATAACAATTTTCAAGCACCCGTAGGCCCCTCTCTCCTTTTTGTTTGTAAACCGGTGGGCCGTGAGATTACAGAGTTAAACTATTGTTGTTTACTTTCGTTAAATTAATAGACAGTACCTTTCCAAGTGTTATTGAAGTACTTTCAATGTAGATGGCGTGCGATGTACTACCGTGCTCCAAACTTCAAAGAATCCCTTTCAAACTCTTTTTAAATATATTTCGGCATCCTATTGGCGAAATCTTGTACATTTTAAGTTTTTTTGTAGAACCCATCCCTGTGAAAATATATTTTCATACTTGCAACACACCTAATAGTCAAGATCATAATTAAAGATCAACTACCGAATCCCTGAAGAAATGTTGATATTTCATTTCATATTATATTTTGAATATCTTATCTCTTATCTGGTCTCTGAGAGGAAATATTGTCCATAGTATTAATCCCTGAATTTTCCACTCATTCAGTAGATTGTTCCAGTTTGGAAAATTCATTTAAGTTATTTGATATTTTGAAACAGCTCTGTTCGATTGCCCATTGGTTCATCACACCTGTCCATGACGTATGGTCAAGCGCTGGAGTGCCTAGTTTTGCTTGCTTGGGTATAGCATTTGATGTTAAATTGGCCTTTCACTCTCTTTGGAGGATAATAGAACTTCACGTAAGTGACATCAAATCTTCCCCGATTTTTCAGCATCGCCATTTTGAACCTTTAACTTTTGTACTTTTCCCTTCCTCTTATAGGACTTGTTGTCGTTTCATAACTTTCTTCATTTGGTATTCACCATACTATCAGTTGATAATTTACTGGAAAAGTTGAAGACATTGCCCAAAAGATTGTGATATGAAATTCCGATTGGGATTTTTGGAAAACCCTTCCGAAACTTGAAGGTAGGTTTGATTGTGGTTTTTCTTTCTGTATATATCATAATAAACGTATACTTGTTTGACTTTCACGAGCTTGTGGTGGATTCCTGTTTTACTTTCTTTTTTTTCATGTGAGAATAATCACAAGAGTTATACATTTTTTAATGAATCGGAAATAATTCATTCGGATTATTCGTAATTTTCAAAGTAAATTCGGTTATTTGGTTGACATTTCAATAAATATTAATGTTACGATTTTTTTTTAAGTTATAAAGACATTGCTGATTTTCTTAAATTTCGAAGGAAATTATTTTTCATCAAAGGGTGAATTTTATTTATCAGGAATGATAAGTTGATTTGTAAAAAATTATTTTCACGATTTCTGCAGTCGTCCGAATGTTTTTTTCAATTGCATTTTGTTCCATTCGTTATCAGCATAGATTTTGTCCTGGCCTTTCGATTGAAATCACTAGCGAAATATGTATTAGTTTTTTCTGTGAATTCTCATTATATTTACCGTTCAGGGAAACATTTGGCCGGTAATTTAATTGAATAGTTTAATTTTTTTACATGGAATTTTATTCGAGGAGATTTATTTTGAAATATAGTAAAGAAAATTGAACAATATTGACGACAATTAATTTTTTTTTCTCAATTCTTCAGCTATTACCGGTAAGCTGAAATTTGTTGTTGTTTTTTTTACCAAATGATTATTCAAATTCATTTTTGTTATTAAATTTACTTATATTGAAAATACTTATATGAGTAGTTTTGTTTCATGGATAGATTGTCATATTTCATGGAAAGCACAGAATTTGAAAAACATTGAATCATTATTTCTGTTGTCCTGTTAAAAATAAAAAAATCACTATTTTTTTGTATTGCTTTATTGAAAAGGAAATATACATGCAGCGATTATTTTCAAAGGCCAGTGAAAGGCTTTTTGTATCTGAATGCATTTGGTTATAGTCAAATGGGAGAAATTCTAATTCTTTGAATTCTTCCTAGGGTTTTATGGGGCAGTGCGAAAGCTGCATTTTTTTTTCATTTGGAACATCCGTTAGCCGAATCTAAATGAGAGCTGTTCACTCAATAGTGGGAAAATTATAGATGAAGGACTTCATTTTCTTTTCTACCCTGAATTCAGCGGAGTCAGGGACTTCAACCTTGAGTTTGGCACTTCAGGAAATGTCAAGCAACGCTAGTAGACAGTGAATGATTCGTGTTTTTTTAATATTTCCTTTCTTGCCACTTGTCATCATACCATTATATATAGAAAATACATTGTGAAAAACGGTAGAAATTAGTTTCATACTGATGATTTATTTTATTTTTGACATACGTGACACGTGCCTTTCACTCTGTATTCAAAGCTAGTGGCTATTTAATTTTGGTGTTATTTAAGGTTTCTCCTGGTTATCTTGGAACCTATATTAATTTCTGCTACATTTGAATCAGAATCAAAAAAGCAAGAATGTCCAAATCAAAATTCAAGGCAATGTTGATTGTTTTTTTCGACATTAACGGTATCGTGACGACTGAATGGGTTCCAGAGGGTCAGACTGTCAACCAAACTTACTATTTGTCAGTTTTGGCAACACTGCGAGAACGAGTACGTAAGAAACGGCTCGAGTTGTGAAAGAACAACTCGTAGATTTTGGACCAAGACAACGCACCTGCCATTAACGCGCTATTTGGCCAATAAACGTACTCCAGTGCTCGAACACGCGTCATACCAACCAGATTTGGCGCCGTGCGAGTTTTTTTGTTTCTGAAGATGAAATCTGTAAAGCAAAAAACGGCAGAGCTCCTGAAGGCCCTCACCAAAAAAGAATTCCAGCACTGCTTCGATCAATGAAAAAAACGTATGGAAAGGTGTGTGGCGAGGGGAGGGGAGTATATGAAAGGATAGCATTTGAATGTAGAATAATTTTTATAATAAAACGCTTTTCGTAACCAGTCTCGTTATTTGATAGCCGGACCTCGTATACTTCATTTTAACGATGAGAGTAATCTTTCAGAAAGAGAAAGTATATAACGATTCCCCCAGTATTTCGATTGATTTTGAATGAAATTTCAGATGTTCTTTTTCGAAATCGATTTGATATTATAATATAGGGATGATAGCTGGTTGGGTAAGCGGGAGTGGTTCGTTCTACGCATTCATTTGACAGCCATATGGAACGGTAGTTTGAGCCTCCTGGCCGATCTATCGATTTTCACTGCGTATCGTCCAACCCGTGGGTATCGCACGTCAAAAAGTGAAACCTCGGTAGTCAATAGTTCGCACAAGTTGCGACTTTTCAGTGTTTTCATTCTAGGAGGGTCACAGCTGATTACTCAAATACGGATGTCAACTGATTTGATTCACCACGGTTGTTTGAATGAACATCACACTTGGTGGTTTGGATTGTTATGCATAGAATGATCTTGACAATGATCACCAAGATTATTTGTTCTTGGTTCTTTGTAAAAATCGGATGGAAGTTGAATTTTCTATTCTGCACCCGATGAACGGTTATATGTAAATCATTGGTATTTTATAACTACAACAAGGGAAAACAAACTTTCAGTCTTCTTAACTTGATCCCACAACAAACAGATTTACTGAACTCCTAAAAATGAAAGCAATAATAGGAACATTTTCAAAGAAAAACAAATCGAACTTGGCATTTATATTGTGATAATGTCAGCGGATCAATTCTAATGACAGAAATCCGTTAGATGAAGTTTTTGAATTTTCAACTTCTGATACAGGAAGTAAACAACATGTGACTAGGACAGATAGAACAAACAGTCAAAATGGTAACCTTCCCATATCTTTTCACTTATATTAAAATATGAGATTTCGAAAATACCTCGAAAAAACGCACAATACCACTCCAGATCATTTTTGAAAATAATTCAATGAAGTATGGGGAAACGGAACAGAAATATTGGGAGAATGAAAATATTATATTGCCATTCCTATATGTTAATCCTGAAGAACAGGTATTAAACAACTAATAAACAACTACTTCTAAAGTAAGGACCTTTAAAAGTTTCCCACAATGTTTCCTAAGGAAATGGAAAAAATTGTTTTTGTGTTGAAGCTATTTTCCGGTTTTTTGGCTATGGACTGCAGATTTCACGCCCAACTTTTCATCCACTACTGCGGTAGAAATATCAAAGGCGATGTACGGGTCAAAATGCTCGGAGTTCTCAACGTAGAAACTGCAATACTAGATTTTGTCACGAATTTTCTATTTTGATAAGCGTTCCTTCATTTCTCTTTATTGAACCACCTTACCTCGTTTGTGTACAATTAAGGACAGGTAGCCAGACTTTATTAATGTTAATTGCCACTTTCTTCCTATCCCTGTGTTTCTCGGTTTCTGTTGCCTCTCTATATATTCTTGAACAGTAATTTCTAGTTGTTTCTAGTAGTGTTGTATCTTCGAATTAAATGATTCAGATTAGTCGTGAAAAATTTTTTGAATGACATTCTTTTGACAATTCAACCAATAGCTTCATCTTCTATCAAATTTTTTGATGTTTTTGTGTTTGACTTCAAATTTCCAGATGCATCTTTTGTTGTATGATGAAAGAGAAGGCATCTAAGTCAGGTATAAAGTGGATTTCTGAATCATGATTCCATTTGATGAGTGACACTATTTGAACTCCTCTTACAAAATTATTGAGTAGGTAGTGATTCTTCACATTATCTTGTAGGACTATCGAAATATACATGTCATGGACTGGGACTATTCAACTTTAGCTGTTTTCAAAAACACACACACAACATACACAAAAAAAACAGTTATCATTGAATGCATTTCAATTTTGAATCCGGCGGAAAATATGTGCAAGTGGCAGTGTGCAGACACGTGATGCAAAATAAAAGGTCAAACCGTAACGTCTGGCGCAGAATAGATCCGAAACAAGCACTTTTTCCAAACACTAGAACTACAATACTCTTTTCGACGCGCGTTTCATCAGTTGGCGTCTTGAGGAGATGAAAGATCGTCTATTTAAACCTCATTTCGAAATGATATTTGTCCCAGAGGACCTTTTTCTTTTGAAGTTAACTTGATTCTACTATTTTACATGTATGACAGGACTGCGAATAGTCACGGCTGTCTTTAGGTGATTCGAAGAGTTACTAATAGAGTCTACTCATAACAACAGAATGATGATCATAGCAGGCGATGCCGTTTACACCAAGAAGATATCACGTCCAATCTGTATGTTTGTTAATTTCCAGGTTTTGGACCGTATTTGAAGGGGGGGGGGTTAAGTATGGCAGGTATTGTGCCTGCTCTGATAGGGCCGTGGGTTACTGAAGATTTTAACACACCTATTACAATTTTGATGAAATAATTTGGGCTCCAAGTGGTTTTTAAAGCCCTTGCTGTTAAAAAGAAACCACTAAAATTAATTACTCAGCAGTCCCCAACCCAACAAAAATGAATTGTTACGAGTTATCAAATGTATATATTACTATATGAAAACGATATAGACCACTTACAACATTGACACTGGTTCCTACTTTATATAATTGGGGGCTCTTGCAAGAGTACAAGAAGTATAGATAATAAACCTATCACTACACTAGGAAAGAGATATAGGCCTTATGACATCTCAACAACAGTATCATAACTATCACCATTACTACTATCATTATTAATTATGACTATTATAATTATTATTATTGCTTTTGTAATCAAAATATGTAAACGAATCGAAGATTAAAAAAAAGAAATCTTCTCTACGAGGTACTCATCCGTGATCCTTGATCTTGAATACATTCAGTGGATAAACTTTTCCTTTCAACTAACAGCTCAGTTCGCTATTCCTATGAATAAGCCACCTTGTATCTCATATGAAGGTCCAGAGAAAATTTTCCACCTTTGCTACTTGACAGTAAGCACCGATATAGCTCCCAAAAAAAAACGTCTAAAAAGCAATGATATCAAAGATTAAGCTGTGATCGAAAATGAATTGAATTGTAAGGGTAACACGGTTATGAAAAATGTTTACCTCTGAGTGTCGAGTCTCCTAGCACATCAAAGACGTTTTTCCAACAACCGTACAGCAGATACTAATCCAAATTTAATGTTTCACAATATTTGTCATATACCATACACCAGATATAACCATAAATAACACCAATATTGCATAAGGCACTTTGAATGACTTATCCGTATAATACGATAAAATTTTGTTCATTCATACAGCCGATATCTATTCAACCTCTCACAAAATCTCCGCGGACCCCGTCCCGAATTCTCTGGTGTCTTTTTTTCTTCCGCGCGCAAAAAGTATTCGTTCGACTTACTTGTATTTGGAGCCACATATAGGACGATATTAAATAGTAAAATGTTGAGTACCCGTAATTAAGAAAATATCGTAACAAAGAAACATAAATTTTTGAATCCGTTTGTAAAGATCCACTCTGTATGTTTACTTTCCTTCTCTATCATACTTCAGAGAAATGCAATTACATCTTACTCCAAGCGACATTATCAGAATCACGTTCCAAAGAATCAAAACCGATTCCGTGAATTGATATTTTCTAGTATGTGTTCCTGAGCTTGTCGGATATATTAAATTTATGAGAGAAAAGTGCTTTCCCGTTCCGAGAAATGTAATACCAATCTTTCTCCTCGACTCAAATTTAATTAAATTCAAGAGAATACAGCAAGGTTTGAATTCCTGCGTCTTTTTTTATTTTGAAACAGGAATGGAAGTCGAATGGCGTGAAATTACAAGAAATGCCACAGGAATTCTGTGTAACTTTTCTGTCGGAAAGTATTATTGGATGTTGCTGTGATTGAACAGCAAGCAGGTTCTCTTTTTGGCCTTAATGATAAATTCATAGAAAATCATTGGATATCAAATAGATTCAAAGAAATATAAAAAACTACTTTCAGTGAAGAAAATATGAAAAGATGAGAATTGATTATCTCAGTTTATCAACGACACCTTGCTCCACAGAGCAATTTACAAAACATCAACACGCATTTCAGGCGTTTTTAGTTCAGAGCCAGAAGTAGATATATTTAAAAAACATAGTGAAATATATTTCTGTTCAGTAACAAGTATAGAAGATTATTGTTGTGAAATTTTAGATATATTACCATTAAAATATTTGAGTTTCAAATTTTCATTAATTCTTCAATATATTTTCATGATTTGATCTCCACAAACTTTATTTGAAAAATATATATCACAACATGTTTCGTTAACACAGTAGCTTTATCAAGTGATTTGAATACTTCAAGTTGCTTACACTAATATTTATATACTACAGGTAACCATAATTGGGACTACTCCAAAAAAATCACCTGAACCTCTACCTGATGTACCTCTTCAATTATAATCACCTGAAGCATATTACCTCAGATGTACATCAATAATAATTCTTTCTCGGTTTTAAAAAAAAAGTTCAATAATGGTGACTTATTCAAATCCAGTTAGTCATTAATCAGAATGTCTGAATTCCATTGCTTCGAAATGATTCAGTTCCAAACTTTCATTTTCTATGTACAAAATTTCGAACTCTTCGTTGAAGATATGACTTTTTTCTAGAAGATGATTTGAATATGTTGAGTTTGTTGTCTTATATACATAGCTCGTATGATGTTCCTGGATTCGATTCCTAAATGTTTTGCCAGTTTGACCAATATACGCCTTAGGACACGTTCCACACTGCAATTTATATACTCCTGATTTCTAGAATTTGGATGTTTTGTCCTTTTTATTTTTAACTAACTTCCCCAACGTATTACTTGTTCTATATCTCGTTTCCTCAATAATGAAGCCACTTTTTCTGTTGTTCGTCCAAAATACGTTGAAGCTCTAAAATTTTGAATATCCGCCTTATCGATAGAAAACACGTCTCTAATCGCTTTTGCGAAAACTTTCTTGAAAAGTTTTTTTATTAATTCGGCTTTAAACCCATTGTTAACCGCAATTTGCTTGATGATATTGAGTTCTTCATTGAAATTATCTATTGAATAATCTGTGAATCATGCTATAATAAGCTGCTACTTAGTGTTGATAAGGATAGGTAGAATCGTAATGTATAGTAATATCAGTATAGGACGGTTTGTGATAAATTGAAAAATCACGTTTGTTGTTCATTCTACTAATTGTGGAGTCTAAGAAATTGATTGAGTTGTCTGCTTCAATAGTGAATCTAATGTTTTCATGAATGTGTGAATCTTTCAAAGAAAGGAAGAAAGCAATCAATTCAAAAAATCCACTCCATACAAAAATCATGCAAGGAAGTAACTTTCAGACACAAACTGGAAAAAAAAAGATATCGAAACAGCTATTTTTATATAAACATTGAATTACACGAAAGAAAAATACTTTCTAAACAAATAATTCTGTATGATCGCTGAATTATACGAAAAACATTTTTTCATTTCGTTTGTATTCCAAATATTCGTAAAGGAATTGAACCAGATGTCATTAGCAGGATTCCTTCACAATATAAATGATGAAAGAGGTAAAATTTCATTCACATGGAACACTGTCATTCTCACTGGTAGACACCCGGATGTTTCGCCGTAAGATACTTACCTCATTGGCTCTTTAGTATCAAATACGGATAACATTATAAAAAACCACTCAATTCGTTCATTAAATCACGACTTTTTGTCACGGAATGGGTCGAATCCACCCATGTCATCGATGACAGTACAAAAATGACATTCATTCGCTTATTTGGTCAAATCCTAGCCGAAGGAATGTTGTTCAAATTGGAAGCGTATATTTTAGGAAGAGATTAATTTTTGGGTAAGAAAGGTTTTGGTTTCTACTCCTCCATCTTTCTACAAGAGATGTAGAAATGTTCCAGAGGTAGAAAGAAAGCATTCAATTTAAAAATTGACCCTTTACAGAGATGTGTAGACCATGCAAAAAAGTAACTTTAGGACACAAAATGGAAGAAAAAAACTCCTCGAAACAGCTACAGGGGTGAGAAGTTACACGCCTTTTTACCGGGATTTTAACCTCTTTGTAGGGCATGATTGGACTCTTTTCTTATAACGTCGTGCATCGAATATAAATAATTAGTGACCCGCCAAGCGCCAAGTTGCTAGGTGGTGTGCATGTGTCTCGATTTCAACCAAGTAAGTAAAAAAATCTTTCACGAAATTTTTGATTCCGGGTATTTATATTTTTTATTTTCTCAAAATTTTTGACTTCGAAGTTCATAGTATATCTACTTATGTTTCAGAAAACAACTACTCCCCTGGCTAATACCACGAAGGGCGTTGGATTATATCCGACAGGTTTTAGTTGAGGCTTCTTCACAGGAGCAATTCTTGCATATACTTTTGGCGATACAACTGCCGGAATAGATTTTCAATTATTGGAATATACTTGCAGACTGGTTTCAGGCTATCTGGCCACTCGTCAGTGCCACTCGGTAGTGTCTATAATCAATATGAAGTCGATGATTTCCGATAATTGAAAATGGAAAAAATATATTGCGGCATATGCAGGAATAACTTCAGTGAAGAATCCTGCACTGACATCTGTCGAATATAATCCAACGCCCTTCGTGGTATTAGCCAGAGAAGTAGTTGTTTTCTGAAAGGTGTCAGTCCATTAACCCACAGTGTAGGGAGTTGAGACTCTCCTGAACGAATTGTTCCATTCGATTTATAGTCAGTCTTAAAGTATGCCCTCTGACTATATGTAAAAAATATTGATAATTTTGTTTATTCCTCTACCGTTATATCGTGCCCTGAAGATGTAACAACTAGCCCCAAATTGGAGGTGAGTTGTTACAATCGACTTTTTTTTAATGATGCATTGAAAAAAAATTACATAAATTTTAATAAGTTTTCAATCATATTTTAATAGCTGTATAGACATACTAACGATGAAGAAAATCAAATATATAAATTATTTGATAGCTTTTGTCATGTGAAGCACTGTTTGTATCCTTTGGTATAGTAGTGAGTATTAATGGAGTTTTTTCCAACACCAAACCGTTATTTTCAACACCTCGATACTTGTTTCGATCACCAAATGATCATCTTCAAGAGGAAGATCAGGCTGTATGATCTTCATTCCCAAGAAACATTAAATGTTTATGATAGAGATTTATACATGTTGACTCCAACTGGAATTTCAGAAACCATCTGGATTATAATGCTCCCAAACATCTTCTGCGATTTTCGCTGCAGCGACCTCTTTCAACCTTAGGATATTTCGAGGTATCCATTCAGTGAATATACACATACTTTCAATTCCCTTCGTGTCTATAATATCAAAAGCTTCTGATGAATCAAGAAAAGTGTTCCCACATATTTACCTTCATCTAGCGAGTCGTAGATATATTCGAAAGAATTGTATGAAGCACTTTCGGTCGACCTACCTTGACAGAAACCATGCTGATGTTTTCACGAATATCAACTGAATATTTCGTCTCATTAGTTTTTGTTCAAACTATGATAATATAAATCATTATTGTTTTTCACATTACAATCGAATGCTGATCAATTTCTTTGAATCAAAAACAAGCGAGTGATTAAAAATCTTGTAGCAACCAAACTGCTCCATTCAGTTTATTTGGTGAGACAAAACGTTTTACTACCAACTTTAACCTACCTGAAGGAAATCCAGACGGCTGTAAATAAACCATCAACTCTGAAAAGACTTCGAATAACAAGTGCTCCTCATCGAGTCTGACATCGTGGATGCGCATGTCGTCTCCCTTGGGAATTTCGAGAAACTGCAGATCTGCCGATTCACTGAAAGACGACTTCGTATTATTTCTGTATCCGATTTTGTTCTGTTTGAGTTGGGGAGTTGGCGACTCGGAGTTGGCCGTTTCTGGTTTGAGGGACTGCGACATGGTGAAGTTGGATACTCTGGAAAATAAAATTTCACTTGATTTGGTTGGAGTATATGTTTGTATACTTGGAGTTCCTGCAGTGGAAATATTCCGAAAATTGTTTGATCAAAATAGACCTTGAGTAGTTTAGATTACATGATGATGATATTTATTGATAATGAATTTATTCAATGAAATAATACATTGGTCGCAATTAAGTGGAAATGAGTTAATAAACAAGTTGCCCTACAAAAGAAATTCCAAGCAAAATAGAAAAAAACAAGACGTACATTTATATCTCTGAAAATTTATGAATTTTCTGTCTTGGTATTTTGTTTATCCAGTATTTAGGTTTTTTTTTTAATATTATTATTTTCTGTTCATTGAGAATCTCAGTATATATTTCCATTCCATATTGAAAAAATAATTATTCGTATCAAACTCTCATCGGGTTTCACAATAGCATATTTGAGCTCAGATGTATAACTTTGAGAAATGAAGGTTTTGGCTTGCTACTTCTCCAGCTTCATACAAAAAAATGTGAGAATCTTTCAAAGAAAGAAATAAAGCAATCAATTCAAAAACATAACTCAATAAAAAAATGTGTGAATGACTAAAAAAAAAGTAACTTTCAGGCAAACTGAAAAACAAAAGTCCTCTCGAAACAGCTACTTTCATATAAACATAATTTCCTATGAACCACTTGGGTGAAAGAGACATGAAGTCGTAATTTCGTTAGCGAATTAAGTGCTTTATCTAATGATACCATATAGATTGGTGCTGAAGAGGCCGTAAGGCAAGTGTCTGATGCCAAAACTTCGGATGTCCACCAGTGAGGATGACGGTGTTTCATGTAAGTGAAAGATCACCTTTCAAATCTGCTATTTTGTGTATCAATACTGTGAATGATCTCTGATTCAATTCCATATGTTCAGAATTCTAACTGAAAGGAGAAAAGTGTTTTTAGAATAATTCAGTGTTTATGTAAAAGTATTTGTTTTGAAGGTATTCTTCTTTGCATGATCAACAATTTCTGCAAAGAGCTAATTTTTTAAAATCGATTGCTGTCTTTCTTTCTTTGGAAAATTCCTACATTTTTGTTTCAAAATGGAGAAGTAGAGAGCCAAAATGTTTCTTTCGCAAGAATAACATTCGTTTCGAATATATGATCAGACCTCATCACACTTTGAGGCCATTTTGTTCAGGAGACTATCTCTTTAATTTGCTTTCAAATTATTTGAAGAAAAAAAACCGTTCAGACAATGAAATCATCTTTGAAATCGCACCTAATCATAGGCCGCTTCTATTTACTGGGCAGTTATTATTTTGAATAGTGGTTCTTCTTTCATTTTTTAGTAATCATCGAATTATATTTTTATGAACCTACTGTACATCTATGGTGAGTAATCACATGAGAAGCGAGTATTGTAGCTTACCTCATGTCATTGTGAAATATGATCAAAAAGATGAATTAAATTATCTATCTATGGATGGAGAAAAGTTGTTAACCCAGATATGCTTATTGTACTATACTTAGTACGGTCCTAGATTAGAATAAATTATGAATAAAAATTAGATTAAATTGATAATTAGAATAAAAATGATAATTATATCATAAGTCCTTTAGATATATTCATTATTCAGAAAACTGTTTTTTGTTAGGGGTGGCATTTTGGGGATGTACTAAATATAGTACATTAGGAAAATACATGTCTATGAATGTTATTTCATTTCAGAGGTTTTCCACTCAACGAAGCTCTAGCTATGTTGGAAGATGATACTGAATTAGCTGAAACAGTAGATGAAATTTTCATTTTTCCCCAGAAAATGCCACGGCTAAAGTAACAGATGAAGATTCTGGGACGGAAGATATTTTTACAATTGATAATCTACCTGCATCTCAGTTACAAGCACCAGAGGAGATTAGATCCCAAACCAAATATGATAGTATTTATCATTCATCAGAGGACGATGTTCCCTTTTTCGAATTACAAGAACGATTGCAATTATCGGATAGAAGAGAAAAAAAGTCTTTGAAAAAAAATTACGAGTGGGTCCAAAAAGATTTACCTACATCAGAAGCAAACTACGAGCATTCGCATGATATAAATAGTTCAGAGAATCCAATGGAGCTCTTCTCGAAATTATTCGATGAAGAAATAAACGAACTTTTCGTGAGTAGCCGTAATAATTATGCCCAACAACAAAATCGAACACCTAATATAAAACATTTTGAATTCAAAGCTTTCATTTGAGTTTGCTTGCTTAGTGGATACGTACAGGTGCCAAGGAGAAGAATGCATTGGGAACGTGAAAAAGATGGACATAACGATTTGGTTGCCGAAGCAATTTCAAGGGACATATTTGAATACATATTTGCCAATTTACATATGTCAGATAATCAACAATTAGACCACCATGACAAATTTGCAAAAGTGAGACCCCTAATCATTCTTCTGAATAAAAAGTTTATGGAAAACACGATTGTCGAAGAAATGCACTCAATTGATGAAGCCATGGTACCTTATTATGGACGCCATGGCTGCAAATAATTCAATCACGGAAAGCCAATGAGGTATGGCTTCAAGAAGTACAAGACTTGGTTACTTGAATTAGTTTGAACCATACCAAGGTGCGGCAACAAATATAAGTGAACGATATGCAGAGTTCGGAGTTGGCGCAATAGTGGTATTGGAATACGCACTAGCCCTGCGCAAGAAATGGACGGATAGAAAATTTCATTTCTTTTTCGACAACTTCTTTACGTCCATTCCTCTAATTGAAGATCTGATGAAAGAAAAATGTTTCGCAACTGGTACAGCAAGAGAGAACCGATTGGCAGGAAATACCCTCATAGACTCTGAAGTTCTGAAGAAAAAAAAGCGAGGAAGCTATGACAATGAGAAAATTTCAAATCAGGATATAATCGCAGTAAAGTGGCATGACAACAGCATCGTAACTCTTTGCTAGAATTTTTCAGGAGTTGAACCTCTGCATGTGGTCAAACGCTACTCGCAAAAGGAGAAGAACAATATTCAAGTAAGTATAATCAGCTTTTATCCGCAGTATTGTATGATGTATAGTTCATTTTTAGGTGGAGCAGCCACATGTCATAATCATGTATAACTCTAATATAATAATAATAATAATGATAAATGAATTTATTGACAGCTGAAATAACATGATACAATATGGAGAAAAACAAAATACAAATTTGTCAATAGGATACAAGATTGAACAGAGTTCATTCTTCCTCTTGCACCTTACAAAAAAAAAGGAAATGATGAAAAACAAAAAAAAAATAACAAAAGACCTAAAATAAAATTGGAATTGTGATAGCGGGTACAACATTTAATTCATGAGGCGGATATCGATACAAACATAAGGATACTACAAATATTTTAGCTATGGCCTACAAGAGCCATTGTGTCATAGAATATATTCGGGTATTATTGATTTTTCAGAAGGTGTTTTGTCAGGCAGTACCTGAAACTGGAAACAGATTTCGACCGAAAGGAGGGTGGTAGGTTGTTATAGAATTCAGCTATCGTATCTGTAAATGACCTTTTGAATAGTTCTATGGAGTGTCTAACAACATGGATCATTTTGTGCCTGATGTTCACATTATGAACATCAGTTCGATAAGTTATTTTGTTATAGAGGTAGGGAGGTGTTCTATTGACAATAACTTTATGAAATAATGTCGAAGAATGATGAGTCCGCCTATCGTACATTTTCAGCCACCTAGCTTTTTTGAGTGTATGAGAAATCGGTTCTCTTTTCTTGATACCGTATGAAAATCTCAAACAAGAGTTTTGAACTCTTTGAATTCGTTGTTGCTCATTTTTATTCAGGAAATAATGATACACTACGTCACAATGATTGAAAATAGATAATATCAACGAATCACAAATGAGTAATTTGGTTTTTAGGCTCAAGACATGCCTATGAGGGTATAATACTTTCATTTTCCCAAATGCTCTTTGAATCAATGTTAAAGTATGTTTTTTGAATTTGAGTTCATCATCGATACAAACTCCTAGATTTTTAACCTGATTTACAACCGGTAAAACAGTGTCATCAATTTTTATGATTAGATCTCTAAGTTTTGACCTTGCGACTTTCCTTCCAAATACAATCATAGAGCATTTGGAATTATTAACTTCCAGGGCATGTTTCCTTGATACATTAACGAATTGATTCAAATCGTCATTAATGATATTTTCGCTCTGACCAGAATATCAGCTTATATCGCACATCTCTGAGAGGAAAAATATGGTATACTCCTTTGCTTACCCACAGCATTGACATGTGCGTTCAGAATGCTTGGCAATTACATAAAAAAATGGAGGAGTCCTAGATCAGCTAAGTTTCAGAAGACGAATTGCCACAATATTACTGATTCAAAATAAAAAGCAAGCTACATACCAAAAAGGACATTCGAGTAGAGCACAAGGTATTGATTTGCGTTACGACCGGTTAGATCATCTTGTGATTCCGCAGGCAAAACAGACCCGATGTGGATACTGTCATGAGAAAACAACAAGATGTATGAAATGTGACATTGGAGTACACGTGAAATGCAACGTGATATTTCATACAGAATAATATTTTTTTTTTTCGTTGTAGTACATCTACCTGATGTACTATATGTAGTACGGTCTTGATTTTGTATTTTTTATAAAATACAAATTTTGAGAAAAATTTGATTTTTTTTGTAGCTAATGAGCTTCAATTTCATTGGAATTACTTCTTGAAAATTTCAAATAATGCTATAGGCATATCTGGGACATTTGAAATCTAAAAATCATCAAATGAATGAACTGACCCCATCACTCACCTAACTTTTATTTTCTGGAATAAATGAAAATAAGAGTACATTGGTACATAAGAACCAAATATCTAGCAGATGAACCATTTCCAAGGAAACAATTCGAATTATACCACACTATTCTTGATTTGGACATTTTCATCAATTTTTTTTCTACTTCTCTTTCTTCCTTACTCTCAAAATCACTATTTTTCAATTCATGAAGAAGAAATAATGAAGAAAAGAAATATTGCCAGAATACACAATACATTATCAATCAATACAAGTACATAAAATCTCTTTTACTACCCACTCGAATGTTTTGTTTAATATTTGGCGAAAGAGTAGCCTATATTATTTATTAAAAATGAGTAGAAAGCACACTTTTCTAGGCTTATTCGCGGTAATAACATCAAGTTATGTTCATGGTCATGAAAAAGCTTTGTGGGGGAAGGAAGTGAATGGCTACTTTAAGGGCTCAACAACGAATGGAACCAAACTGAAGTGAAACTCAATAAAAAGCAGCTGCTTTCCATAACCCTCACATGTGATATTTCCGCTCTAAGACATACCTCAATTAAAAAGTTTTTTTGTATAACTGTCATGAAAAGTGACATTTTCAATGGTTGTCAAAAATATTAAAAGATGATGTTTACAAAGTAGTGTGTTGAAAATATTTCCAACACTAGTGTTGAAAGTATTTTTAACACCATACTCTTTGATGGTCACCAGGTGATTGTAACGAATATTTCGTTACATTCTATATTCTTAATGTTAACCATAATACCAATAGTTTAATCACCACAATTTCGATCGTCTTCATACTCCGTAAACGGTATAATAGTCACTGTAGGCTGGATCTGAAAAAAAAACGCAAAGACCGAAGAAATTCGTTTTCGACGGAAACGAGAGAAATACTTTTTTACTTCCCAGCGTTTGACGAGAACGGTTGATATCTGGTACGTGTTGACCTTTTGTTTGATATCATCTCTATTCATAGTAAATTTGATGAGATCTGTTTGAGTATATCTTTTGCCTTTCCTTGATTTTGCTATTTGATCATATAAATCAATTTAATTACTCAATTTGTGATAATTACACTGCATGTGATTGGAGGTTATACCTTTCAATTCATCTTATACTAGCTTTTATTTATTCATCGATGATATTTAAAGTCTTGCAAAGATTACTAAATTACCTATTTCTTGATAAATTTTTGGCTAGAATTGTTCTAAAAATAATTCTGCATCTTGCAATTTTTTTAGGTTAGACGATTAATTTCTCTTTATTTTCGTAATCTCAAGTCATCCTCTAAATACAGTGAGATCACAGAGTTTCTTCTAGATCACGTCAGATTACCGTGGTGATAATTTTTTTTTATTGAATTTGCTCTAAATACCCACAGATAGTGAAGTATCTGCTTTGCATACCTCCTTCATCTTTGATTTGTTAAAAAAAATCAGTATATATGCTTAGTAAAATTTCAGATACCAGATAATTGGTATTTTATTCCTGAAAAATACAATTCTCGAGCTACCTGTTGCTGCAGTGAGATTATCATTATTACTAGGACGTTTGGAAGTGGACAGGAGAGTTGAAGTTGATTGCTTTGTGACATTCTTCAAATATCTACTGGGTAGAGAGTCGTGGGAACATTTTGATGGCATTACCTGCCCAAGTCTTGCGTATGATGTATTCTATAATACAATTCATTATTACATTGAAGTGGCTTTTCCACCAATTCGTTTTCGTGGACAGAGAAAAAGAAAAAAAAATTCTAATATTATCACCCAGGAACTCAAAAGCTTGGTTTCGCTTTATTCAGAGTGTGCCAGGAAAGATGATCGCTATGAAACTGTGAGCAAGCATCTCGCACAAATATATAGGAAAGAATTGAAGGAAAATCATAAACGCCATGTTGATCATATAATGGCAAAATCCAATAATAAATAAAAAACAATGTGGCAGATGGTTAACCATCTCAGGAAAAATGACAAACGAAGCAATAATATTGAAATGAATGATGGTAATGTTAAGATATTAAAAATCGAGATGGCTAATAATTTCAATGCCCTTTTTCCCCTATGAAGTGTCATGATGAGATAGACATTAAATTTATAGAAAATAATGTTCACATCTGCCAAAACTCCTGTTTTATGCATCCCATTAGTGAATTTTACATAATTGATTTGATAAAAACACTAAAAAACTCGCCTGCAAGTGGTTATGATGAGATTCCAAACAAGCTCCTAAAAAAAATGTGCTCATGAGTTATCATATCCGCTGCATCACATCATTAACCTATCACTAGAATATGGAATGTTTCCTGCTAATGTTGTACCAATTTATGAAAAAGGTGATAAAAATTTGTATGAAAACTATAGGGGAATTAGTTTGCTTTCTAGTGTATCAAAAGATTTTGAGTTGAATATCAAAAATCAATTGACTTCCTTTTTTTCTATGAATAACATTCTCTCATCAAACCAACATGGATTCACAAGGAATGAGAGTACAGAAACAGTTCTATGTGATTTCAGTGAACACATTATAAATGCTCTTGATTGCAAATTGCACATTTGTGGTTTATTTATAGATTTTTCTTTGCTCTCGACACCGTGAACCATGAACTACTGCTACGGAAATTGGAACGATATGGCGTGAGAGGGACTGCTCACAAGTTAATTAAATCATATCTGCATGGCAGAATTTAACGAGTGATTGTTGACGACACTGTGAGTGAACCACGGAAAATAGAGCAAGGTGTCTCTCAAGGATCTATACTTGGACCACTTTTCGTCATCATTTTTGCGAATGACTTGTTTCACTAATTTCAACAACTTTCATCAGTACACGTGGTAACATATGCGGATGATACAAATTTCCTTTTGACAGAGAAAGACTCGGCAACTCTATCAGATATTACTGGAACGGTATAGCAGCAAATTATAACATGGGCAAGTAAAAATCACCTGAAAATCAATATAACTAAAACTGTGCTGATGAAATTTACTATGGTTACAAATGAGTCCGAGATTTTCAGTATATATGAGGATGATGATTTTCATGTAGAATTATTAGGCATCACAGTTGATTACAGACTCACCTGGACACCACATATCGACTCACTTTGTGAAAAACTACGTCATCAATAGATTAAAAAGCGGACAAATTAATTTGCAGGTAGTGGTTCGACTAGTTAATCACCGAAAAATCAATAAGGATAATCACCATTTAACAAACAAAGTCCACATCGGACCAAAAAACTTTAGGTATATAAACAGCTAACCCTTGTCTTTAGATTCAGTATCAATTTGCTTCTCCTGAAAATGCTAACCTTGTTAGCGAAACGCGCGTCGAGTGCAGAAATATCAGTTTGGTATTTAGGTAAGTGATCTCTAGAAAAAGTTTTCAATTTTCACACCAAAGGTTCCAATCTCATCGTTAAACAGATTTTTGTGAAAATCTTAGTGTTTTTGGGTACTTTCATCAATATGGCTTTCTGGAGACCTTTTGAAACAAATGATAACATTACATGTGAGGAATCTGTGTCAAACGACAGGGATCCGGAATTTGAAAATAAGGACTTACATGTTCAAGTTCAGCGAGTTATTTTAAATATTCATGAATGCTTGAAGAAGGAAAACTGTCACACTTCACAGAATGCTATTGTGGATAGAATATGCGAGTTAACGAAACTATCTCGTTCGACAGTTCTTCGAGTCATTAAAATAGGGGATGTCATTGACCATGCAATGAAACGAAAACAAAGGAATAAAAAAATTCGCAAACGTTGATGGTGCTACAAAAGATGTGATTCGGCGAACAATTCATGGTATATACCAAAAAAATGAAGTACCAACCTTGGAAATGATTTGATATAAATTACTCGACTATCCCGGTCACAATTACAAATCTTTAGAAACTCTACGAGGTGTATAATTGTCTTGTGGTTTCAGATATAAAAAATTGAACAGTCGGATGGTCATAATGGAATCGACAAGCATTGTTCAACTCCGACAAGAATATTTGAGGCGAATGAAAAGCTACCGAGAAACCAGCAGACATATAATCTACCTCGACGAAACTTGGTTTGACACCCTATACAAGTTATATCGTTCTTTTTGGTTTTGCCTTCTGCAACCTGACGCCCAAATAACAGAATTAGTCAAGTAAAGTCATGGTTTATTTTATTAATAGTAAAAGAATCAGTAATAGCTATTAATCAGACCTGTGCTGAACTTATTCACACCCTCCGGTATCAAACTGAGCAGCCTATCAGCAAAAGTTGTCGGCAACCCAAATTTTGAAATATTCAATTTGCCTTTCCAAAATTTGGGGGATTATATGATTCGGCTTCACCTAACACAACCACTTCACAGCAAATGCAATAACATCAAAATAGTTAACTGACAAGAATTGTCAAAATATGTTTTTATAGAAATAAAAAATTATTCATCTATTTCATTATGAAAACAGGACAGTTGTACAAAAAACTTTGTATGATATTCGTGTTAAAAGAAAGTTTTATTTTGTTTGTGAAATTGTTCAACTCGCTACGCTCGCTTTGCAAACTTTCTCACTCATAAAATGAAACCTTACTTTCAACACTCAGATCATAAATAACTATTTTTATTTTTTCTGTTTGAAACTATTCTGTACAAGTATCAAGTAAAAACGCTGTTGATATTCAGTTTTGTTCCCAAAGGATACAATTTTCGTTCTAGAGAATGGAATTTTCAATGCAATTCAAGTTTTAATTTTGTTACTAGATATTTTTTTCATTCAATGGTTTTCAAATCACTCCAACACTTTTGAAAGGTGAGGATATGTTGATGAAAGGTAAATTGAATAGAAACGTTTCTATGGTAACAAAAAAATGTTTTCGAAGAAAAATAATTCAAAGATTGTTCACCAAATCTAATAGTTTGCTTGCATGATATTGTGAAATGAAAGCTTAAAATTATGACAAATTGCATATGCATACGAAATCAAAAACTAGATATGATAAGATTGTGAAAGGAAATAATGTGGTATTCTGCCACATTTTTACTGTCTCCATCAATTACCTCATGAATTTCATTCATTATATCTACTACATATTTCAGTTTTTTCCACTCAGGACCAGTGAAATCAGTTGAGGAATTGAATTCTGTCACCTTGTAATAGAAATCGTTTCAGAATACGGTATTCTGAAACCACAAAACTATTTGTTACTTTTTCTTGACTGCTTGAAACTCATAAATAGTTTGATTTGAAAGGGTTATATTTTTAGGAGTGATTAATTTTTTGGGAAAGAAAGTTTTTGGCTTTCTACTACTCCATCTGATACAAAAAAATGGATGAGAGAATCTTCCTTATTCCTCCACGAATGTTCGATATACAAACTGAATAGAGAAAAGTATCTTCTGTATAATTCAGTGTTCATATAGAAGTATTTGTTTCGAAAAAATTTTTTCTTTCGTGTAATTCAATGTTTATATGAAAGTAGCTGTTTCAGTAGGACTTTCTTTCAGTTTGTGTCTGAAAGATACTTCTTTGCATGCTCTACACATCCATGTATAGAGTTACTTATTTTCAAATTGATTAATCTTTCCTTTCTTTGGAAGATTCTCTCATCCATTTTTTTGTATCAGATGGAGTAGTAGAAAGCCAAAAACTTTCTTTCTCATAAATAGTGTTCCATGTGGGCAATCCTGAATCACCGTATTACATTGCCCTATTAGACTTTTAGACTTTGAGCTAGCTTCTTTTTCAAAACGGAGATTGTCTTTGACAGCACTTCACATGATTTTTTCGTTTAATCACAATGTGAATTACACACGTCATATTGACAAATCAGATGTGGTATCTGCTCCTAGTAACCACTTCCGTAGAGACAGTCAACTGATGACGAAGAAAGGTTGTTTTCGAAGACTATGTTACATAAGGGTTAGAACTCTTGCATATGACCCTAAAATTAACGTTAGGTTAGGATGCAAGAAAATACAACACCAAATTTCAGCAGCACAGTGATGATTTTTGTAACTTTACAGTATAGAGAAGTGAAATATACAGAGGTGTTTTTAAATTTGCTATTCGACGTTTCGTCTCTCGACTATGATTACCAACTTTATTTTTTCTTATGGGTGCTACATTGGATTTTTCCTGTTCTGAATAGAACCAGATTTTTTTTTTTGAATGATGAATCACGAGTTATCATTCTTTTTCGAAAAATTGGAGGTATTGAAAATAATTATCATAATAGGCTTTGACTTTGATGTTTCTGAATTTTACTTCCAAGTTGTTACACTCAATGACATTTTGTTATTGTATAAGTTATTGATTTTTTGGCGAAAAATGACTTTAACGAATGAAGAAAAAAGAGATATGATACACATTTATTACAAATACGGTAAAAACAGTGTTATGACATCAGAAATGTACTTGAACTTGTATCCCGAAAGACGACAACCACATCGAACTATGTTCAAGTTATTGGATCAAAATCTCACCAAGTTTGGTTCATTTGAAAAAAGCTGAGGAAAAAATACGAAGACAGAATAGACCAGGAAACTAAAGAAAATTTGATATGTACAGGGTAAGACATTGTGTCCTTTCCAATAAAAATTAGTAATTTGTAGATGAACATAAACCCGAGGAAATCTACACGTCAAATTTCCTCCGAAATGAATATTTGTCATACAAGTGCTTGAAGACGTCTCAAAAAAAGTGGTTTAAAATGTTGCAAAATACCATATCTCAAAAATTGGATCCAGGTGATCCCGAAAGGCGATTACAATTTTGAAATTGGCTAATAAGAAGACCTGATTTTCCTGTTTTCCTGGAAAATGTGATTTAGACAGATGAAAGAACGTTTACGGAATGTGGGATATTCAACCAAAATGAAGAACACATTTGGAGCATAAACGATCTCAGGCAGTTCTGAGAAATTCGACTTCAAGTGCGATTTAGTATTAACGTGTGGGCAGTAATTCACAAAGACATAATTTTGGGTCCTCGTTGATTTGATGGAATTCTGAATGGGAAAAACTATCACCAGTTTTTAATGTTGATTTTTGAAGACTACTTGGATGATCTACCTATGGCTAGTTTGAAGGTTATTGACAATGTTTCATGATGAATTTCATTAGTTCGGACTTATCATTGCCTGATAATATATAAAATGATTTGAAATGCCTGAAAGAAATAAAAGAGAAGAATTAAAAATAAATAGCTGAAAAATAACAATTATAATTATATTAATTCATTATTTCATCTCAGGTTTTTTGCTGAATATAATTATATTTGTCATTTTTGAGCTATTCATTATCAATTCTTCTTTTTTAATTTTTTCAGGGATTTCAAATAATTTTATATAGTATCAGACAATGGAAGTCCGAACTGATGAAATTTGGCAAATTACTTGGTAATTGGTAAAGTAATTTGGCAAATTACTTTTAGCTAAGTATAACAACATCTGGTTTCAAGGTGATGGTGCTCCACCGCACACTACCAGATGAGTATTACCTGACTGAAAGATTTGGTGATAAATGGATAGAGAATAATGGGTCGGTGAGGTGGCCAGCAAGGTTTCCAGACTTAAGTGTTATGGAGATATTCTTATACGGTACACTGAAAAATAGAGTTCATGGTCAGAGAGAATATCAAAATATTGAGAACATTTAACACATTATTGTTAGAATGTTCGGAAGATTGAGGAGGAGAAAAATGAATCGTGCAGTGAATAATATTCGAAGAAGGGCACAGCTGTGCCCTTTGAGTATTTGCCGTGATTTACTTTTGCCTCTACAATTTAGTTAAATTTTGTCATTTGTTCAAAGTTCTGTTTTCATTGATGAGGACACAATGTCTAATTTACCTCATACACACTTCATTTATCAAATTTTGTTCGTTCATTCTGTCTCCGTATTTTTTCATTGGCTTTTCAAACGAACCAAACTCGGTGAGATTTTGATCCAATAACTAGAACATAGTTCGATGTGGTTGTCGTCTTTCGGGATACAAGTTTAAATACATTTCCGATGTACTAACACTGTTTCTATGGTATCTATAAAAAATTTGTTTCATATTTCTTTATTCTTCATTCGTAAAAGCCATTTTTCGACAAAAATTTAATGACTTGTGCAACAACAAAATGCCATTAAGTGTAACAAATTGAAAGTTGAATTTAGAAACATCAAAGTCGAAGCCTTTTATGATAAGAATTGATTTTTTCAATATCTCCAATTTTTCGAAAAAGAATGATAACTTATGATACATCATTGGAAAGGTAAAATATGGTTCTATTCAAAACAGAAAGAATCCATTGTAGCGCCCATAATAAAAAATAAAGTTGAGGATGATGGCCGGAAGACGAAACTTCGGATAGCAAATCTGAAAACACCATTATGTAGCAGGGAAAAAGTGACATTGTGTAAGTGCAATTTATTTTCGAATGCTTCAAAAAATAAAGTCAGAAAAAAATAAAATCCATTTTCCGAAATTTCAGTTTTTTCCGAATATCTCCAGATATATTCGGAATTTCAGAACTTTCTCAAGATCATATCAATAATGAGGTTGATGCGCAACTTTGCTCCAATTCAACCATCTTTGCATCTCTCATAGTTTCCGATATCCCAATGGTGATGATCGAATTTGAAACACCCTGTAAACAATTATATCAATAGAAAAATATTTTTGGCTTTCTATTCCTCCATTGAACACTACTGTTCTCAATGGTGTTCTTCGAAGTTTCGGTACGAGCTACTCTTAAAGCTATTTTACTGGTCTGCTAGCCGTGGTTGAAGCCAACAAGACAGACTATGATGTTATAGTTGCCCTCATAAAATGTACTACCAGTAGTAACAGTAGTAAAAACCTTCAATTATAGACAAAACTTTGGACAAGTACTCTTCTGTAAAGTTTTTCTTGAAATTTAGGTTAGGAATGAATGTTAAGAACCGTAAATTAATTTATATCAAATTCATGGGTGACTCACGAATTGTAAACCATCAGTAGCAATGAGAATTGTTCAAAATTTTGCGGCTTGAAAAAAGTTTTGAACACCGTTCATATTTACCAAAAAGTCGTAATCATCATACCCTCAAATATTTGGAAGACTAACATTTCGAGCGATCATCAATATGGCTTTCAAAAACAAAGATCAACAGGCGACCTTCTCCTCATATTTGGAATAACGCAATCGACCAACATGAAGAGTCAAGGGTTGTTGCGCTTGATATTTTCAAGGCTTTTGACCATGTGTGGCATGAAGGTTTGCTGGCCAAACTTCGATGCTATGGTTTGTCGAATCATTTTTGTGTATAGCTCTCCAGATTCCTGAAAAAACGTTCCATGTAATTAGCCGTCAATGGATATGTCTCGAATACTTTTACCTTCCACGCTAGTATTCCCCAGGGATCCCTATTGTCTCCAACCCTCTTTTTATCGTATATCAACGACTTATTGGAAAAAACGAAGAATGCAATAAATTGCTTTGCTGACGACAGCACACTTGTTTCGTCATTCCATTTGGATTCCAGGAGATTGGCTGAGAAGGCACATCTTCACTAGCAGCCGGAAGTTGCATCTCAATGAGGATCTAAACGTGATTTCCAATTGGTGTGGAACAAACCAGGTTCAATTCAATGCCATAAAAACCCAGGCATTGGTTTTCTCCAAAAAGATAAATGTCTTCGAACCGTATATTATAATAACAGGACAGACAATTTCGCTGTCTGCTTCGATAAGTTTGTTGGAGGGTTAAAATGGACACCAATATCATGCCGTTGGAATTGCAAAGGCCGCTTCTCAAAAGCTTGAAACACAGTTCTGAACCAGAAAACTGTACACATCTCGGTAACTTTCGAGGCTTTATGAAGCTCGGATCAGACCTTCTTTGGAGTACTGTTTTCATATATGGAGCTCCGCCCCTAAGCATACCCTGAAGCTGCTGGATTTCATTGAGAAAAGAGCCATGTGCCTGATTGAAGACACTTGCAACATTGGTAGGGTTAGGGTATGTTCTCTCTCCTATAGATACTTTCACGGGAAGTGTTCAAATTACTTGACATATTTGATTCCACCAAGAACGGTACATATCAGAAATACGCAACGGACTGTGGCTGCTTATCGTTTTTAAGTTCAACTCAGTTCACCTCGAACTTCACTATTTGATAACTCTTTCATTTGAAGAACTGCGTTCGTGTGGGATGAACTTCCTGATAACGTTTTGCCAAATCAATTTAATCTTCAACGATTCAAATCCAATGTGAATTTCTACTTCCGCAACGGTGCCTTTGCGAAAGCGCTTTGAAGATTTTTCTATAGTGCTTGTATTTTGTCTTTAAGAAATTATCAAAACGTTATTTGACTTTTCAACTTTCTATTATACTCTCGTATTATAATCATAACAGTATATAATCATACATAATATTCACAACTGATTGTTCTGCAGATGGGAAACACTTTTCCTAAGTTAGGAAACGTAAATGAATTCGAAATTATCCACTCCTGAAGCAATTAACTTGTTTTGAGAGTAGCCAGTTGATTTGATATAAGGAAGGTCAAGATCCCTCAATATTAGTAATTATTGGTATGGGGAAACTGCTTTGAAAAAGTTAGGGAATGGTAATAATTATGATTTTCTCTTTCAATATAAATCACGTTAGTATCACTTATACATTCGACTTTGTCAATTTCATGAACAAGTCTCATGTTAGCAACTGCTCTGATAACATTTACTATTTCATAAAAAATATACAATGTTACAACTGAAGACCGCATTATATAAAAATATGTCATGACTACCTTATTTAAATATTGAAATTGAGTTTCAATTTGTGCCCAGATCAGAATGTTGAAAACTAAAACATCATTAGTCACGCCCACATACAAAATTGCAACTGAATGGAACAACTTTCCTTTATATTGCTATATTCATATTTCCATGGGAAAAAAAGTAAACGATGAGTGATCTCTGATCTGTTGTAACAGTTTTCCAGTTATTTTTTCAGGCAGTTACGTTTTTTTCGTATGTTATGCCCTGGTATAGTGGCAGAAATATTAGAAGTGTTTTGCGTGTCCGGCGATTTTTGGCAATCGGAAAAAAACGAAGAGAATTTCCATAAAATTTTGTATAAAAAATGGAATTGAGTGCTCACAGCTGTATGCGTTGATTGTGTTCTGGGTCAGCAAAATGTTTACAAGTAGTACAAGCTTTTCACAAAAAGTCAAGGAGATTTGAATGACGACGCTCACCCTGGACGCCCCAGCACATCAACAACCAATGAAAATGTTCAGAAAGCGAAGAAAATTGTCATGAAGAATTGTCGAATTACTATTGAAGAAGGTGCAAAGGATGTAGGAATATAGATTCACTTTTTCCAAAAGTTTTGGGCATGAAGCGTGTGACAGCGAAGTTCGTTTCAAAATTGCTGAATGTTGACCAAAAAATCCGTCGTATGAGCATCGCTCACGAATTGTTGAATGACGAAAACGACGATCTAGATTCGCTTAAAAGGGTCATAAAAGGTTACGAATCATAGATATATAGTTATGACATCGAAACCAAAGTCCAATCATCCCAATTAAAAATCAATATATTTCATTTGGAATCTAGGTTGATGACAATATTTGTACGAGCAGTGTATTATTATTGACACAAAATTCCAAATTTTACTGTAGTATAAAATAATGTTACGATTGCGCAATTGTTGTTCGTCATTATCGCAACCGAGAAAGAAAAGTAAAATATGTTTTTGATAATAGTTATATCTTCAACAAACAACTGAACTCGAGCTACAGATGTTCTAGATGTAAGTTTCAATTTTGAAGTCTCAGTACAACTATTTCTCCAGAAATATATTTTTTAAAGAGTAATAACTGTTGAATATGACATTTTGTTATCATATCATGTTTCAAATCATTTATTTACAACTGTATTTTGTTTTTGATGAATGGAAGGATTTATTAATCAATCAATCAACATTATTACAGAATTACAACAACAACTAAAATCTATAGAAACAAAGTTATGCAATTACACATACATACATATACACATATATATTCACACATACACATACACATATATGTACATACACATATATATTCACGCATACACATAAACATATATGTACATATACATATAAATAAATTTTATATAATAGCACAAAAAGTCACACATACTTATCCTGCTGTAAGACTTTCCACAAATCTAATCATAAGAATTTAGGACATTTAAACTGAGAAATCAGTCAACAAAGAAATCAAATTGGTTTTTCATGAAAGTAATATAGGTATTTCATTCATCCTAATTTCTTTCCTGAAGTATAATTTATTTTAATATTTTTTTTGAATTTTAGTATATTTTCAGTTTTTTATGTGATTAGGCAATTTATTGAAAGCAGAAAGAGAATAATGATTAAATCGTTCTTTGCTCATTATAGAGTTTGCAGCATCGTGTGCAGCCTTGTGTGATGATCTCGAATTTCTGGTTTTTTTATTAACATGAGGTTAGATTGATTTTTTTTATTGATCACTAAATAGGCAATTTTGAGTCTATCTATTATAAAATGTTCTTCTGAAGAAAATGTGTTTGTTATTGGATACAGTTGATTAGTTCTGATATCATATGGAAGACAATACAGTACTTTCGAACTTTTCTCCAACACAACGGATTTTTTTGAAGTAGTTTCACAACATGATCCCCATATATTCGAAAAATATTCAATCCGACAAGGAATATGTGAGTCCAAAATTTTTTTTGCTATTTTTGGTTTCAATTTTGGACATCTGCATAGTCCTCCAACAATGGCAGAAATGTTTTCAATATGTATATCCCATTTCAATTTATTGTCAACATGAACATCAAGGTACCTCATTTGCATAGGTTTTTTCATTTTTGTATTCTTCATAGGAATATTTAATGTTATTATTACGTTTTATCATTCTGATAAAACGTAATAAGTTCAGTTTTATTCGGGTTGACAAAGAAAAATTGAGTAAGGCTCTTTTTAAAAAGTTTCAGATCATCATCAATTGTATTTCTCAAAATAGTAGGGTTTTTATCTGCAAATAAAAGTACTGCATCGTCTGCATATATATTGTATTATGACATGTTGATTCGATGTGGCAAATATGTTGTCTATTAGGTACAGAATTAGACCCAAAACTGAACCTTGAGAAAATGTCTGAGAGAAGTCACTCCATCTATTTGAGTGAAAATAGTTATTTTGGTGAAAAATGAGGTTGAAAGATCATTTACCCTGCCTCTAATTCCCATTGATGTTATTTTGTTTTTGAATGATTCAATGATCAACATAGTCGAAAGCCTTGATTATGTCCAAAAAACAAGTACAACATAATTTCCTTCATAAAGAATATCCTGCCTGTGATATCGGCCTGTGATTTTCTGGGTGTTCAGCATCATTACTTTCGAATATGGGTCTTACCATTGCATGTTTCAATTCATCAGGAAAAGTACCTCTTGTGAATGAATCAATAATTAATTTACTCAATGGTTTAACCAATATATTTTTTAATTTCAAAATATCTTTTGTAACAAAACCTTCTGGATCAGGATATGTTTTGTCTATGTGTCTATAACTTCCAGTATTTCTAATTCCTCATTTGTAATTGAACTTAAAAATTAATATTGAGTATATTGGGAGATTAAATTTTGAAACAATGATCCATGCAGGATATGAAAAACGATTTTTCTTAATCGTNAAAAAAAAATGACCTTCATTTCACTCGGCTTTCAACTCACAATATGCAAGATACAACTTTACTTTTCACTTGCGAGACTAATTTGAAAACCATATTCACCTTTGAGGATGACAATGTTCCATGTAAGTAAAATAATACCTCCTTCAAATTTTATGTATAGAAATGAGGAAGTAAAAAGTCAAAACCTTTCTATCGCAAAAATTGATCTCTCCTAAAAATATACCCCTTCGACCTTTGAATATCATTTGAGGCTAGCAGTAGTGATAATAATGTCTGGGTTGATCCGCGGATAAAGATTTTAGTTGTTCGACTTTTCTGCTTCGGCTTTAAAGCCAAGAACTGGAAATTGCGGAAATTGCGAAATTGAGGTCTCAATATCCTGAAGTCTTGTCTCTAGTATCTACTTATTCAGTTCTCGCTTGGTACAATGTTTTGAATAGAATGGCTTCACTAGATGAGCATCACTACCTCTTTCAACTCTTATCGTTTCCTAATTTGAATATATTTGTATAGATACACAAAGTGAGTCAACAACATTTTTTTTCTCGCAGTCACATCGATGAATACTATATTTCAAAATCATTTTCTCGCATACTGGGTGATTCAGCTGAGCATCGTTAACAAAAGTTATATATTTTTTTTTCAATGGAACACCCAGTATATAAATATGTCATTCGATTTCATATTAATTTAGCTCTCTGAGAAATTTTCATTTTTGAATTTCCATTGCGGCATTGCCAAGTTATTCCACAAACACCTATTTTGCAGACAATAATTTTTTAATTCCCCACCCGCATTTCAAACAGACAATTCAACTTTTCTGAATAAAACAATGAAAATGAAATATATCAACATTACACTTCATTTTTCATCAGTAGTATACCAAACGAAAAACATATATTCTACAAACTATACTCAGTTTTATTAATTCATTTATTTACCTTCACTTACTCAAAATTTTTTCGAAATGAACAATAACCCCTGAATTTTTTATTGAATAGAGGATCTAGAAGATGTTCAACATGGCAACCATTTTCTGCAACACATGTCAGTCTTTTTTTAAACGAATTCTCTACACGTTCCAGCATATTCTCTGGGATTTCCCTGAAAGCTCTAATGATCCTTCGTTTCATGTCTTCTATAGATGTTTTAGGAGTTTGGTAGACAATCCATTTGATATGTCCCCATAAAATATCCATTTTGGTTAGGTCAGGTGATCTGAGTGGTCACGCCACAGGCACACATACCTATCCATTTTTGATTGAAATGATCGTTGAGGTATTCCCGTACCTGAGTTTCAAAATTTGGTGGTGCACCATCTTGTCGTAACCACATTCTGAGTATTGTTCCATATAGAACCCCGTCCAATTAATTCGAAAACTCATGTCAAAGAAATTTTACATATTTTTTTCCAGTAAGATGCCCATCCAAAAAATACGGACCGATAACTTTTTTTCCGAGAAATTCACCAGAAACATTCAGTGACCAATGCTATTGATGATTCAGGCAACGAACAAAATGAGGGTTTTTCATTGCATAATAATTCATGTTATGCCGATTCACGATTTATGAATAGTCGCTTCATAAGAAAATAACACAAAATCGAAAAAAACCTTTTCCTAACTGATCTTTTTTAAACCCCATCGGCAAAATTGAACACGTTTTTCAAAATCTCTTTCTCTTAACTCTTGCGTCAATTGCATGTGGTAAGGATGAATTATGTTTACTCGTATCATTCGAGACATACTGGTCTTGGGTACTTACATGGAGATTTACAACAAGGTAGAGAGCAAATTGAAATGTATTCTCTTCATTTGTTACAGGGCAGACACTATCGAACTTCTCGTGATTGACATTACCAGTCCTTTCAAATCTTGTTTTTAGAGCCTGAGGTGTCCTTCCATCTGGTTGTCTTTTTTTAGGGAACTTCTCTATGTAAATCCTAGATGCAAGGAGGCAGTTTACGTCACTTTCCCCTGAATCATAGACCATTTGCACCATATCTTCTAATACATAATTCATAATGGAAATGATTCAATCAATACGCGAAAGAAACTTCAACACATGGCGTTATTGACGAATTCCGAGATTCATTATTTGATGTTTGTCATGGATAACTGAGTTTATAAAGAAAAAAGCAGTATACGAATTCTTTAGGTTTCTTGCACATTTCCTACCGTTGAAATCGCTGACAACTATCACTAGATGGCATATGCTGATGTACTAGCAGCTAGTTTAAATATTCGAAAATCAAATTTGGGTAACTGAACGTAGGAAAATCAAAGTTTTTGTGGTTACAACAATCACTATAACTTGGTATAATTTGTAGAATATCAGTTTTTCGTATAGTGTACTTCTGTAGTGAGGTGTTGCAATGCAAAATTTCATACAAATGAAAAAATACAAGCTGTTCCATTTGAAAAAGTTGTATTATATCTGTTTGAAAATGAATGAAACCTGACCGGTTTTACCGAGCACCCTATATATTTTTTCGAAAGTTGAGATTTCAAAATTATCGTAGTGATGTTGGCTAACAATTCCTAAAAGAATCCACTAAATTGCTGTAGACATGCGGGTGGTGAATTAACAAAATATTGTCTGCAAAATCGGTTTTTCCGAAATAACTTGGCAATGCCGCAATGAAATTTCGAAAACAAAATGTGGTATTTGAAAAATATAACTTTGGTTGGCAACGCTCGGCTGAATCACCTAGTATGCGAGAAAATAAATTAAAAATATAGTATTTATCGATATGACTGCAAAAAAAATTGAACAGTTAAAAAAAATTGTTTTCTCTCTTAGCAATGCACCGAGGGAATCTTGTTGACCCACCCAGTATGCATTGATTGGAATTTCCTTTGGAAAGGGGTATATTTCTGCGAGAGGTTAGTTTTTGGGAGAGAAAGCTTTTGACATTCTACTTCTCCATCTTCATACAAAAAATGTGAGAACCTTCCAAAAAAAGAAACAAATTAATTTATTCACAAATGAACTCACAAAGATACGTATATCAAGCATAACAAATATTTTCAAATTCAAACTGGAAAAAATAAACCTTTTGGAACAACTACTTTCTGATAAACATCGAGGAACACAAAAATATCATTTTTGAAACAACTACCTTCATATGAACATTGAATCATACAAAAAAAATTTTTTCATATTCAGTTCGTGATCCAAACATTACTTGTGAAACTGAATCATATGATATATAAAAGAGATGAAATTTCACTTGTATGGAACATTGTCATCCTCAATGGCGGACATAGATGTTTCGTGATGAGACACTTGCGTTATTACCTTTTCAGTATCAATCTGGATAATATATTACAAGAAGCATTCAATTCTCACAACAGTACGGCCCAATGTCACGGATGAATCAAATCCACTCATGACACGAAAACTGTATGTGATGGCATTCACATTCTCATTTGGTTCGGAAGCAGTATATTTGGTTCAATTTTGAGAGAGATTAGTTTCTGATGAAAACAGATTTTGGCTTTTTACTTCTACATCTTCATACAAAAAAGATGGGAAATGTCTGAAGAAAGGAAGAAAGCAAGGAATTTGAAAATAAACTCTTCACAAAGACGTCTAGATCACGCATGAAAGTCATTTTCATATACAAACATTGAATCACATGAGAGTACTCACTTTCGAAATAACTACTTTTATATAACATTGATTCATACAAAAAATACGTTTTCTTATAAAGTTTCTACTCCAAACATTCGTGATGGAACTGTGACGGAACAGATAAATGAGTAGGAAGCCAAAATATCTTTTTCCATTCTTCAATTTTTTTTTTTTTGAATTCCAATTTGAAATTATTAAACGAAATTGTTTATTTGAACATTTTTTGAATTGCAGAATGTATCATATGATCAGCAAATAATTAAACTATCTACCATCACTCTTCTTCAAATGGTACTAGACCTTTCTAATGAAAGTTAATTCTATGAACTGTTCGAAATGAAAATTCTGTCATGGAAAATACTTTCATTGTAATGAAAAGAGAAATAAACATTTATGTTTTTTACCTTTCTAATGAAAGTTCATTCTATGAACTGTTCGAAATGAAAATTCTGTCATGGAAAATACTTTCATTGTAATGAAAAGAGAAATGAACGTTTCTGTTTTTACCACTTTTATTTGTAATTAACGTTAATGCAGTTTCGTCCTATACGGACTTTTCAAACTTATACAATAAACTAACAATGATTCATTACATTCGCCATTATATACCACCCCTGTAGGTACTAATAGAAATAGAGGTACTTGACTTGATTGAGTACCTGAATTCACAGTTCACGGATGTGCCAATTTGAAAATCGGAGAGTAAATTAAATCGATGTGATCATTTAACAGGTTGCACCCGCAATGTTAATGCTTGTGAATTTCGAAGGATTCTAAATAATTGAGTTTGCAACCCTTCCTTGCATAGTGCAGAATTTCCGTATCGTTTAGAATCGAAAACTTGTGGTTGCATGCCAAGGAATGGTTTGAAAACGTCGAATCATTTGTTCTAGTCTGAATGACCTTTCATGTTCAGCATACCGTTTTTGTACATTTCGGCCACATTGTCCCACATAAACACTATTACACTCCGAACACTTAAGCTTATAAACTTCAGATTTTTCCAACTTGTCGACCTTATCTTTGGCATTGAAAAGGAAATGAGATAACCTGGCATGTGGTCTGAATGCTACTTCCACATTGTTTTTTCTGAAGAAACCTGCGATTATTTCTGTTATTTTTCCAAAGTATATTAGCGTTACCCATTTCTTGATTTGTGGTTGTTTGACCTGAGGGTATATTAATCTGTAAGTGAATTTCCGGCTTTGTTTCCGGACTAACTTCTGGATAGTATCTGCGTTGAAACTATTTTTATACCTATCTGTGTAATTATATCAATTTCCCTAGCTAGATTGTCTGCACACAAAGGCAGTGAGGATGCTCTGTGCAACATTGAATTGTAGGCTGCTAATTTATGACTGTCTGGATGTAAAGAATCGCTTGGGATGATGATGTCTGTATAGCTAGGTTTTCTGAAAACATTGAACTCGAATCTATTACGATTGTGTGTAATGGCCAGGTCTAAGACATGTATCTGTTTCTCTATCTCTGTTTCGAGTGTGAACTGAATGTTGCTGTTGAGATTGTTCATGAATCTCATAACCAATTTATGACACTCGAAACAGAGATAGAGAAACAGATGAATTCCTTAGACCTGACCATTACACACAATCAGAATAAATTCGAGTTTATTGTATAAGTTCGCAAATGTCCGTATAGGACGGAACTGCAGTAACGTTAGTTACAATTAAAAGTGTTAAAAAACATAGACATTTTTATTTCTCTTTTCATTCCCATTTCCTACCACGTAGTTACGGCTACATCCATTAATTTACTTCCATTTTGTTTTTGAAGTTACTTTATACAAATTCAAAAATTCCCTCTCTCTTTTCCATGAATGAATTTCATTTCATAATGGACCAACGAAGATAATATCGAATCCAAATAACCCCCAAAGGGATTGCAATAACAACTATCCTCAATCCGTGATAATAATTGAACAATTTTAACAAACATTTTTTGATGTCAAACGTGTCTCGCTAACACCATAGCTTCATCGGTAGTGAATTGTTCAATTATTATCATGGATATTGTTATTAATTTCCATCAAGTTGGGGGCAGTCCATTCATACATATTCTCAATTTTCATTTCATTTCAATTTCCGTCGCTATTTTGCTTCAGGGAAAGCAGGAGAAGCTGGTATATCTCTTCAACCTGTCACTACCGCCACAGATGAGGAAGGTTTTCAAAAACCCGATTGGTTGGAGTACACACTAGGATATTCGGAGTTATCTGAAGAAAAACTAGCTGCACTAAGTAAACGTTATAAAACAAAATTGACTTGGGGAGTTACTTTCACAAACTTTCTCTGGGAGGGTATGACTATGTTACCGTTCCTGCAGAAAGAGTTTATAGAAAATAAAGGTGATATTATCATGAAGAAAATTAGTAACTTAGAAGAGTTGAGTGGTTATGACGTCGTACTCAATTGTACTGGATTGGGTTCTCAGGAACTAATTGGTATGTATACAAGAAACATGCACTATTCAGCTAGGTAAGGTGTCACTTTGTAACTATGGAACATATTGTGATTGTTTTCGAGTAAAAAAGTACATTATCCTTCTTTTCATTTGATAATAGGTTAAAAATGAATGACTGGTATCATATCATTTAACTTCATTAAAATTGGAAATCTCTGTTGGATATCCTACACTGAAGAATGTGTCAAAAAATGTATAGTTTTGTGACTCATATCGCGATGGATATTGAATTACATTCAATATCTTGAACATTTGTTTAGGAAATGGAGCCGACAATAATTCAAAATGTTCTGTTCTATACCCAAACCTGATGAACACAGACATCTAGACTATTCAGATTCATATTCAAAGCAGAAGCCGGTATGGCCATAACTTATTTATAATTATGGGAGTAATGCTACTTCAATATAGTTGAATTAGCCTCATCCTGAGACCAAAGTTGTAGAGACTTGATGGAATCAAGTACCATACACGTCAAATAGAATTCTGCCGTGAATGGTCTGCATTCATGAAGGGTGAGTAACTATTTCGAAACCGATTGGTAGGTCACAGATCAATTCATTCCAAGGATCTTTTGTTGGAAATTCAAATAGATATATTTCAATATTGCTGTATTATTAGCCACGAAAGTCAATCATGCTCCAAAAGAAATGTATGTGTGTGGGACAGCAAGTAGAAGTATGGTAGACAAAATTATACATAGGCAGAATAAAAATTTCTTACGAAAATCTATTTTTACCATCTGAGAAATGTTGAAATCAAATAGCAAATACATTGGTAATAATTTGATTGAACCAACATAACATAAACTTTTTATTTCATGAGTTAGTTCAAACTACCTCCCAATTCTCTGGAATATACTGGTCATATACTCTAAACTTAACACAAATTCCAATTATTTCTATGAAACATCAAAGTCAAAGCCTTTTATGATAAGAATTGATTTTTTCAATGTCTCCAATTTTTCGAAAAAGAATGATAACATATGATACATCATTGGGAAGGTGAAATATGGTTCTATTCAAAACAGAAAGAATCCAATGTAGCGCCCATAAAAAATAAAGTTGATGATGATGGCCGGAAGACGAAACTTCGGATAGCAAATCTGAAAACACCATTATGTAGCAGGGAAAAAGTGACAATGTGTAAGTGCAATTTATTTTCGAATGCCTCAAAAAATAAATTCAGAAAAAAATAAAAACCATTTTCCGAAATTTCAGTTTTTTCCGGATATGTCCAGATATACTCGGAATTTCAGAACTTTCTCAAAAGCATATTAATAATGAGGTTAATGCGCAACTTTGCTCCAATTCAACCATCTTTGCATCTCTCATAGTTTCCGATATCCCAATGGTGATGATCGAATTTGAAACACCCTGTAAAGGAAACAATTATATCAATAGAAAAATATTTTTGGCTTTCTATTCCTCCATTGAACACTACTGTTCTCAATGGTGTTCTTCGAAGTTTCGGTACGAGCTACTCTTAAAGCTATTTTACTGGTCTGCTAGCCGTGGTTGAAGCCAACAAGACAGACTATGATGTTATAGTTGCCCTCATAAAATGTACTACCAGTAGTAACAGTAGTAAAAACCTTCAATTATAGACAAAACTTTGGACAAGTACTCTTCTGTAAAGTTTTTCTTGAAATTTAGGTTAGGAATGAATGTTAAGAACCGTAAATTAATTTATATCAAATTCATGGGTGACTCACGAATTGTAAACCATCAGTAGCAATGAGAATTGTTCAAAATTTTGCGGCTTGAAAAAAGTTTTGAACACCGTTCATATTTACCAAAAAGTCGTAATCATCATACCCTCAAATATTTGGAAGACTAACATTTCGAGCGATCATCAATATGGCTTTCAAAAACAAAGATCAACAGGCGACCTTCTCCTCATATTTGGAATAACGCAATCGACCAACATGAAGAGTCAAGGGTTGTTGCGCTTGATATTTTCAAGGCTTTTGACCATGTGTGGCATGAAGGTTTGCTGGCCAAACTTCGATGCTATGGTTTGTCGAATCATTTTTGTGTATAGCTCTCCAGATTCCTGAAAAAACGTTCCATGTAATTAGCCGTCAATGGATATGTCTCGAATACTTTTACCTTCCACGCTAGTATTCCCCAGGGATCCCTATTGTCTCCAACCCTCTTTTTATCGTATATCAACGACTTATTGGAAAAAACGAAGAATGCAATAAATTGCTTTGCTGACGACAGCACACTTGTTTCGTCATTCCATTTGGATTCCAGGAGATTGGCTGAGAAGGCACATCTTCACTAGCAGCCGGAAGTTGCATCTCAATGAGGATCTAAACGTGATTTCCAATTGGTGTGGAACAAACCAGGTTCAATTCAATGCCATAAAAACCCAGGCATTGGTTTTCTCCAAAAAGATAAATGTCTTCGAACCGTATATTATAATAACAGGACAGACAATTTCGCTGTCTGCTTCGATAAGTTTGTTGGAGGGTTAAAATGGACACCAATATCATGCCGTTGGAATTGCAAAGGCCGCTTCTCAAAAGCTTGAAACACAGTTCTGAACCAGAAAACTGTACACATCTCGGTAACTTTCGAGGCTTTATGAAGCTCGGATCAGACCTTCTTTGGAGTACTGTTTTCATATATGGAGCTCCGCCCCTAAGCATACCCTGAAGCTGCTGGATTTCATTGAGAAAAGAGCCATGTGCCTGATTGGAGACACTTGCAACATTGGTATGGTTAGGGTATGTTCTCTCTCCTATAGATACTTTCACGGGAAGTGTTCAAATTACTTGACATATTTGATTCCACCAAGAACGGTACATATCAGAAATACGCAACGGACTGTGGCTGCTTATCGTTTTTAAGTTCAACTCAGTTCATCTCGAACTTCACTGTTTGATAACTCTTTCATTTGAAGAACTGCGTTCATGTGGGATGAACTTCCTGATAACGTTTTGCCAAATCAATTTAATCTTCAGCGATTCAAATCCAATGTGAATTTCTACTTCCGCAAAGGCACCGCTCGCAGAGCGCTTTAAAGATTTTTCTATAGTGTTTGTGTTTTGTCTTTAAGAAATTATCAAAACGTTATTCGACTTTTCAACTTTCTATTATACTCTTGTATTATAATCATAACTGTATATAATCACACATAATAATCACAACTGATTGTTCTGCAGATGGGAAACACTTTTCCTAAGTTAGGAAACGTAAATGAATTCGAAATTATCCGCTCCTGAAACAATTAACTTGTTTTGAGAGTAGCCAGTTGATTTGATATAAGGAAGGTCAAGATCCCTCAATATTCGTAATTATTGGTATGGGGAAACTGCTTTGAAAAAGTTAGAGAATGGTAATAATCATGATTTTCTCTTTCAATATAAATCACGTTAGTATCACTTATACATTCAACTTTGTCAATTTCATGCACAAGTCTCATGTTAGCAACTGCTCTGATAACATTTACTATTTCATAAAAAATATACAATGTTACAACTAAAGACCGCATTATATAAAAATATTTCATGACTACCTCATTTAAATATTGAAATAGAGTTTCAATTTGTGCCCAGATCAGAGTGTTGAAAACTATAACATCATTAGTCGCGTGTAATATTAAAAAAAATAGTTTTTCGCCCACATACAAAATTGCAACTGCATGGAACAACTTTCCGTTATATTGCTATATTCATGTTTCCATGGGAAAAAAAGTAAACGATGAGTGATCTCTGATCTGTTGTAACAGTTTTCCAGTTATTTTCTCAGGCAGTTACGTTTTTTTCGTATGTTATGCCCTGGTATAGTGGCAGAAATATTAGAAGTGTTTTGCGTGTCCGGTGATTTTTGGCAATCGGAAAAAAATGGAGAGAATTTCCATAAAATTTTGTATAAAAAATGGAATTGAGTGCTCACAGTTGTATGCGTTGATTGTATTCCGGGTCAGCAAAATGTTTACAAGTAGTACAAGCTTTTCACAAAACGTCAAGGAGATTTGAATGACGACGCTCACCCTGGACGCCCCAGCACATCAACAACCAATGAAAATGTTCAGAAAGCGAAGAAAATTGTCATGAAGAATTGTCGAATTACTATTGAAGAAGGTGCAAAGGATGTAGGAATATAGATTCACTTTTTCCAAAAGTTTTGGGCATGAAGCGTGTGACAGCGAAGTTCGTTTCAAAATTGCTGAATGTTGACCAAAAAATCCGTCGTATGAGCATCGCTCACGAATTGTTGAATGACGAAAACGACGATCTAGATTCGCTTAAAAGGGTCATAAAAGGTTACGAATCATAGATATATAGTTATGACATCGAAACCAAAGTCCAATCATCCCAAATAAAAATCAATATATTTCATTTGGAATCTAGGTTGATGACAATATTTGTACGAGCAGTGTATTATTATTGACACAAAATTCCAAATTTTACTGTAGTATGAAATAATGTTACGATTGCGCAATTGTTGTTCGTCATTATCGCAACCGAGAAAGAAAAGTAAAATGTGTTTTTGATAATAGTTATATCTTCAACAAACAACTGAACTTGAGCTACAGATGTTCTAGATGTAAGTTTCAATTTTGAAGTCTCAGTACAACTATTTCTCCAGAAATATAATTTTTAAAGAGTAATAACTGTTTGAATATGACATTTTGTTATCATATCATGTTTCAAATCATTTATTTACAACTGTATTTTGTTTTTGATGGATGGAAGGATTTAATAATTAATCAATCAACATTATTACAGAATTACAACAACAACTAAAATCTATAGAAACAAAGTAATGCAATTACACATACATACATATACACATATACACACATATATATTCACACATACACATACACATATATGTACATACACATATATTCACACATACACATATACATATATGTACATACACATATAAATAAATTTTATATAATAGCACAAAAAGTCACACATACTTATCCTGCTATAAGACTATCCACAAATCTAATCATAAAAATTTAGGACATTTAAACTGAGAAATCAGTAAACAAAGAAATCAAATTGGTTTTTCATGAAAGGAATATATTTCATTCATCCTAGTTTCTTTCGTGAAGTATAATTTATTTTAATTTTTTTTTTGAATTTTAGTATATTTTCAGTTTTTTATGTGATTAGGCAAGTTATTGAAAGCAGAAAGAGAATAATGATTAAATCATTCTTTGCTCATTATAGAGTTTGCAGCATAGACATGGAATAGATTATGTTGCCTTGTGTGATGATCTCGAATTTCTGGTTTTTTTATTAACATGAGGTTAGATTGATTTTTTTTATTGATCACTAAATAGGCAATTTTGAGTCTATCTATTATGAAATGTACTTCTGAAGAAAATGTGTTTGTTATTGGATACAGTTGATTAGCTGTAATGTCATATGGAAGACGATACAGTACTTTCAATGTTTTCTTCAACACAACGGATTTTTTTGAAGTAGTTTCACAACATGATCCCCATATATTCGAAAAAATATTCAATCCGACAAGGAATATGTGAGTCCAAAAATTTTTTTGCTATTTTTGGTTTCAATTTTGGACATCTGCATAGTCCTCCAACAATGGCAGAAATGTTTCCAATAAGTTCGTCAATATGTATATCCCATTTCAATTCATTGTCAACATGAACATCAAGGTACCTTCATTGCATAAGTTTTTTTATTTTTGTAATCTTCATAGGAATATTTAATGTAATATATTGCTTATTCTCATAAAACGTAATAAGTTCAGTTTTATTCGGGTTGACAAACAAAAATTGAGTAAGGCTCTTTTTAAAAAGTTTCAGATTATCATCAATTTCGCAAAATAGTAGGGTTTTTATTTGCAAATAAAAGTACTGCATCGTCTGCATATATTGTATTATGACATGTTGATTCAATTTGGCAAATATTTTGTCTATTAGGTAGAGAATTAGACCCAAAACTGAACCTTGAGAAAATGTCTGATAGAAGTCACTTCATCTATTTGAGTGAAAATAGTTATTTTGGTGAAAAATGAGGTTGAAAGATCATTTACCCTGCCTCTAATTCCCATTGATTTTATTTTGTTTTTGAATAATTCAATGATCAACATAGTCGAAAGCCTTGATTATGTCCAAAAAAACAAGTACTACATAATTTCCTTCATAAAGAATATCCTGCCATTTGTGTGTCACTTTCTTCTTGAAAACCAAATTAACATGGGTTATAAAATCTACTCAAAAATTTCAGAGAAAATACTCAATAATGTTATCGGCCTGTGATTTCCTGGGTGTTCAGCATTATTACTTTCGAATATGGGTCTTACCATTGCATGTTTCAATTCATCAGGAAAAGTACCTCTTGTGAATGAATCAATAATTAATTTACTCAATGGTTCAACCAATATATTTTTTAATTTCAAAATATCTTTTGTAACAAAACCTTCTGGATCAGGATATGTTTTGTCTATGTGTCTATAACTTCCACTATTTCTTATTCCTCATTTGTAATTGAACTTAAAAATTAATATTGAGTATATTGGGAGATTAAATTTTGAAACAATGATCCATGCAGGATATGAAAAACGATTTTTCTTAATCGTTCTCAAGTCGGGGCTTAATTTACAGAAAATCACTCGATAGTTTTCTTCTAGGTATAACTTTCTATATTTTGGGAAATCTCATTGACTTTAGAAAAAAATTCATTAAAGTCATGTGTGAGGTGTATGTATGTAGGTCATGTGTGAGCTTACTCTACATAAACGTTCTCTTTTCGCGAACTATCTAGTGTTGTTCCTGAAATTTTATTAGGGACCAATTGTCCGACATCAGCGGTAAACTGCTGTGTTGGGTCAAGTCTTCAAAGATTGATTTTGATATTTCCATTACATTCTTTCCAGAATCAATAAAATGGTTCAAATAGCTATTGTCGGATGTGGCGTCATCGGCATAACCTCTGGTATGGCTATTCAAAATCGAATCAAGGGAGCAAAAGTGACAATCTTCACGGAAAAAGTTAGTCCAAACACTACAACGGATCTAGCTGGTGGATTGTGGGAACCATATTTAGTGGGAGATACCCCACCAAAAAAAGTTGCAAAATGGAAAAAAAAAAAAAAATAATAATAATAATAAATGACCTTCATTTCACTCGGCCTTCAACTTTAGAACTTTACTTTTCACTTGCGAGACTATTTTGAAAACCATATTCACCTTTGAGGATGACAATGTTCTATGTAAATGAAATTATACCTCGTTCATATACTATATTGAGTAGCAATCCTGTATATGACATCTGATTCGATTCCATTACGAATGTTTGGAGTACAAACTGAATAGAAAAATGTGATTGTTTACTTTAACATTCATATGAAATTCGTGTTGTTTCCAAGGTATTTTTTTCGTGTAATAATTCAATTTTCAAATGAAACAAATTTTTTTGAGATGGCTTTTTCTACCAATTCGACTCGACAGTTACTTCTATGCATGATCTACACATTTTTGTGTACTTTATTTTGGAATCAATTGCTTCCTTCCTTTCTTTGGAGAAAACCCACATTTTATGTATAGAAATGAGGAAGTAAAAAGTCAAAACCTTTCTATCGCAAAAATTGATTTCTCCTAAAAATATACCCCTTTAACTTTTGAATATCATTTGAGAAAATGGTCTGACCGGCTAGCAGTAGTGATAATAATGTCTGGGTTGATCCGCGGGTTGATTAGTTGTTCGACTTTTCTGCTTCGACTTTAGAGCCAAGAACTGGAAAGTGCGGATAGCCTGAGGTCTCAATATCCTGAAGTCTTGTCTCTAGTATCTACTTATTCAGTTGTCGCTTGGTACAATGTTTTGAATAGAATGGCTTCACTAGATGAGTCAGAATCGCTACCTCTTTCAACTCTTATCGTTTCCTCATTTGAATATATTTGTATAGATGCACAGGGTGAGTCAACAACAATTTTTTTCTCGCAGTCATATCGATAAATACTATATTTCAAAATCATTTCCTCGCATACTGGGTGATTCAGCTGAGCGTCGTTAACGAAAGTTATATATTTATTTTTTTCAATGGAACACCCAGTAATGAATATGTCATTCGATTTTATATTATTTAGCTCTCTAAGAAATTTTCATTTTGGAATATTCATTGCGGCATTGCCAAGTTATTCCACAAACACCTATTTTGCAGACAATAATTTTTTAATTCACCACCCGCATTTCAAACAGACATAATTCAACTTTTCCGAATAGAACATTGAAAATGAAATGTATCAACATCACACTTCATTTTTTATCAGTAGTATACCAAACGAAAAACATATATTCTACAAACTATACTCAGTTTTATTAATTCATTTATTTACCCTCAATCACTCAAAATTTTTTCGAAATGAACAATAACGCCTGAATTTTTTATTGAATAGAGGAGTCCAAAAGATGTTCAAGATGGCAACCATTTTCTGCAACACATGTCAGTCTTTTTTTAAACGAATTCTCTTCCAGCATATTCCAGCATATGTTCAGACAACATGGCGTACAAGCCAGACAAAGTTATTTTCAGTGAGTTGAATAAATTGACAAAAAGTGAAATACTCAATTTGTTTGTGTACAAAATGGTGCCCACAAGTAATATCAATAGTGTTACAGTTGAAAATTATATCAAAGATTATTGCGAGCCGAAAAAATCGGAGGAATTAGATATTTTCCATGACTCAGGCAGTAACCTAACCTCAAAGTTTGAGTGTGGTAATATTCGCTGTGTTGGTGTGAACGTAGAATGGAAAGCAGTAAGTCGTGAAAATGACATTTTACGTAGTCTTGTAGGACATTTAGAGAAACGAATACATGACCAGGAAATAATTATCAACTTATCATCAGCAGATCATAACTCCTCATCTCAGCAGAAGACATCTAGTGACAAAAATACTAACGACAAATTAAGTAGTGATATTTTAGCACAGGAAACATTAACACAACATAATGACAGAAATGGTGCGCCATCTGACAGTAGATCATTCGCTGATACTTTAAAAACAGTCAGCACCGGGCAAAACCACCATCAGAGCAAAAAAGACTTGACAAAAAACCAAATTGAATTGTCTGCAGACGAACGCAAAACATCGCCTGGGCAAGGGAATCAGACGTATAGAAACAGACGTAAACATAATATTATCATTGGAAGAAACAGAACGAACGACGTCAAGACCGTACCAAAACTGGGATATCTTCACGTATTTAGACTATCTGCAAACGAAACGGAAAGTACTCTTTCAACATTTATAAAAAAATCAGCACCACAGATCAACTTCACTTGTGAGAAATTGGAGCGAAAAGATAACACGTCTGCTTCATTTAAAGTAAGCTTTCCTCTCTCAAATGTGAACGAAGTATATAACCCTGACATTTGGCCTGAGGAGTGTGCCGTTCAACGATTTACTTTCTTGAAAAATTTTCCAAAACCGGCCTCGCCGAATCAACGCATGTGAATAACACTGATGGTCTTAGTGAGAGTGAAACACTCAGTGCATTGAATATCAACATACAATGTCTGTCCAACAAAATTAATTCGGTTGGACACTTCATAGCAAATTATAATTTTACATTTCTGTTGATTTGCGAGCACTGGTATAAGAACACTGACTTAGACAATATATTCATTGCAGATTTCAAACCTCTAACCCACTTCTCTCGTACGGGGCATAATAATGGTGGTGCTTCCATCTTTGTCAAAAATATAATATTTTCTGAATGTATTCCTATTGAAATCATCAAATCTTTAAGCATCGAAATGATAATCGAATGCTGCGCATTGTCATATAAAAAAGAATATTGCGTTGTAAACATCTATAGGCCCCCTTCTAATGATCCGAATGATACAGAGCTGTTTTTTACACAGTTTTCCAAACTTCTACGCTTAGCATTAAAAAAATTCAAATTCGTAATTATTGGTGGCGATTTGAATATTGACCAATTCAGTAACACACTCAGTGCAAAAATGTTGTCTGATATATTAAGTTCGTTTGGAATTACATCATTGATCACAGAATTCACAAGAGTTTATACTAACATCGCGTATACCAGTTATACCTCAATAGATTATATAATTACCAACATACCACATATTTTCCAAATTTCCAACTTCGATCCAGGGCTGTCAGACCATTATTGCCAAATAGTGCACGGNTTACACTGCATCCATTCAATCTTGAAGCCACCAAATGATCCTACGTACAAATAAAACACTAATACAAATGATTACTACTAATGCTTTCAACAGAAAAACACACGCACACAATTGCTAACAGCTGTAGATTGGCACTGAATAACTCACTCACGAACAATTTCTAACTGATGCAGCATCTTCTAATGATTCCATATGAATGAATGAATGAATGAAAATCGTATATTACAAATTTTACAGGTATTTACACTTTTTGTGTGTGTGTGTGTGTGTGTGTGTGTGTGTGTTTGTGTAGGACCCTGCTATAGGCTTATGCCTCTTCAGGGTGAGTGAGTTGTGTATGTGTTTGTGTTGTGTTGTTTTTGTGTTCCAGTTTTCTCCATTGTTTTCAAGTTAATCCATGTAATAGTCCGGGTTCGTTGCGGTGGTCAATGGTCCAGATGTTGGGACTCGGTACGGGTTTTTTGGGCCGGGGTTGTGTTTGTTTCGGTTCTTTCCGGGACGCTGCTACAGGTATCCGCTATCTGTATCCCAGTGGGAAATCCTCTAGGATGTCCTGGATCGGCTCCGGTGGGTCTTCTTTTGCTCCCAGGAGTCTAGCTGGGGGAAAGGGGAGCTTTTTCCTGGGTTTCCTTCGGGATCCTCCACGGGGGATTCATGGCGATGTGAGCGTGTCGATGGCATCGGTGTTGTTGCTGCTCATCGTCCTGGTCACATATCGTCCTTGGAGTTCCTGAAATCTTTGGTTGATTGGTGTAGTATTTATGAGGTTGTATAAGTGTAGGGAAGGGTATCGGTAGTGCAGTTTGTTTATGTTGCGTAGAATTCTTCTTTCTGTCGTAAGGATGCGGTGGGACAGTCTCGGAGAAAGCGTACAGTATATTATTGCTTTGTAGTCAAGGACTGGTCTTATATAGGTTTTATAGGTATGAAGCAGAGTTCTACAGTCGCATCCCCCAAGCTTTCCTCTCAGAGCCTTTAGTAGGTTAGCTCTCTTCCGGACTTTGTCCAGTGTCTCTCTCAGGTCGATTTCCCAGTTGAGGGTCCTCGTGAAGGTGACACCCAAGTAGGAAACCGAGTCTTGGAGTATGAGGTTTTCCCCCAAAAGTCTGAGATTTATGTTGTCCGGGTTTAGTTTGGGACGGGTAGAAGTGTTAGAATGTCGGAAGAGAATTGTTTGGGTTTTTGTGGGGTTTTGTGGTCATATGGAACGTGACCTTAGCCTCCATCTTGTGTACACGCCGTTCAATCTTCCGAACCGCAAGGCCGGGATTTAGTCCTTCCAATTCGGAAAGCGATTAGACGACGTTATACACGGCGGAGTTGATTTGCTAGATGACAGTCTCTTCTGTTAGAACACTATGAACCTCCTCATCCAAACAAGCCAGTTCTTGTGGCTTCAGGGGCCTAATTCTGTGGAGCGCCCTGCGTGTTCTGATTGTCGTCTCCATTAGTTGTATGGTGCGAGTCTCCTCTCCAGCCGTGCCAACGGGTGGTAAAATTGCAACTTCTACCATTTCGTTAGCAGGCTGGGGAGGAGTTATATAGCCCTGCCGCCAAAGATATGATACGTAATTCCTAAGATTTTGGGCGGAAAAGGCGGCATGAACCGGATGTGTTTCACACCACATTATTATTATTATTATATAAATATTTGAAGTTGGTAATAGGATGATAAATAGTCATCACAACTGTTCTGAACGAAAAATTCATTTGGGTTAACCAGCGATACAAAATTATGATATCATAGCTATCATATGCGGATATATGTTCACAGTTTCAATTGTTTAGCATGTTTGGTTTTCTGGTGGGAGGCATGAAAGTTAGAAGTGTTTTGCCTGTTCGGAGATTTTGTGCTATCAAAAAAAAAAAGAAGAAGAATTTGTATCAATTTTTGTTTGAAGGTGGTTGACAATGTTTCGTGGTGCATTTTATCATCAGCGGAACACGATCGACACGATCGAACACGATCGACCTCTAAGACCGATGAAGAGGAGAGAGGGAAGAGGGGATAGGTGAAATCTGTCGAATGACCTATAAATAGTCAGATCTTGGTCCAGTCATCGCCCTCCATCAGTCAGGGAAGCTATAGATTATACTGTAGACGACCCCTCCCGATATAGAAGGCCTCGATACTCTGTCGAATGAGGCCCCTATGTCTTCCATTCAAAGATGAACAATGTTTTCATCCAACTCTCTCCAGACAGGTAGGGGTACACCGTGAAGGACGGTACTGATGTCTGAGGACATTCATGCCGCCATACCATCAACACCCACCATCAGTTATGACACGTTTGTCCTTCTGGAAAACATCAGTCTAAAGGGTAAGGGAGCCAGGCTCCAACCTGTTTGGAATCGAAACAATCGAAACGTCGTGAAATAACTTGGCTTGGAATCGTTCAGTTTTTAATTTTCTTTTCTGTTTAATAATTTTTCTTTTTCATTTCTTGTTAATAGTTCAGTTTTCATTTGTTGCTTGCATTCTATTTTATGGTAAAATCAGTTTTGTTGTTTACTATAATTGTTATTTTTTAGCTAATCTTTTAAGTTTTTATAGATTCTTTCAGAGATTTCAAATCAATTTATATATCATTAGACAATAACTAATTAAATGCAATTTGTATCAATATATGTGTTACTAATGTGATTGAGTATTAAAAAATACATGAAATGTGTACAGTGGTGTATGGTGATTGTACTCTGAGTCAAAAGAAACTCACGAGTGGTACAAGCTTTTCATGAAATGTCGAGAAGATGTGAATGACGACGCTCTTCCTGGACGCTCCAGCACATCAACAACCGATGAAAATGTTCAGGAAGTGAAAAAAAAAGTTATGTAGAATCGTTGAATCACTATTAGAGTAGTTGAATCATGCCATGCAATTTTTCCGGAAGTTTTGGACATAAAACGTGTGGCAGCAAAATTCGCTTCAAAATTGTGGAATTCCGACCGAAAAAACCGTCGCATCAGCATCGCTCAAGAATTGAATGACGTCAACGGCAATCCAAATTTGCTCAAGAGTGTCATAAATGATGACGAATTATGAGTATATGGTTACGACATCGAACCCTAAGGCTGATCGTCCCAATGAAAGAGCCCAGGAGAGCCAACACCAAAAAGAAGCACGCAAAGTTAGATGAAATATCAAGGTTTTGCTCACTGTTATTTCATTCATGGCCATACTGTATTCACCCACCTGTGACTTTTTTCTGTAACTGAAATTGAAGAGACCCATGACAGGACGGCGTTTTGCGAAGATTGAGGAGATAAAATCCGAAACGATGAGAGATCTCAAGGACATACCAAAAAGTGCATATCTGCTTCGAGGATTGGAGAAAACGCTGACACAAGTTTATTATATCTGAGAGAAACTACTATGGAGGGGACAAATTAAAAAGTATTGAATAATTATTTAATTATTAAATATCTAGTGAGAATATTACAATGAAGTGAGTGTTACCTGAATATGGATAAGAAGAACCGTGTTACCAAAAATTGTTCATTGGAAATTGCTTTTTTGAAGTGACGAAATGATTCTTTCAATAGAAAATTCTTTGCTGCGGAAATGAATACTATCAGCAATGATAACAATTTATGACGATTCCAATATGGCGAAAATAGGAAATAGTGTAACACACAGAAGCTCATTTGTGTAGTGAATTCTAACGAAATTAATCATATTTCTAACACATTAGGGAACTCAGATAATAATAGTATGTCAAGATTGATTAGGATGAAATTTGGGGAAATTGTTCCTTGAATCAAAAAACTTAATTTCCAAAACATTGAGAGTTGCTATTGGAAAGTATAAAAAATCGACTCTAGCTTTTCTAATTCCGAAAACATAGAATGGAAAATATCAAGAATTGAATATAGGCTTTCATTTGGTCAACTATGTATCAATAAACAAGAACCTGTATTTCTGGTGACAATTTTTTATTTTCAATATCCATTTCATATTCAAAAATTCAATTTCCTTGGATGATATGGGATAAATTATCATTTTTTTCCATTTCTGGCCTAATGTGAGTCATTCGAAGCATACATATACCTATTGCATATTGAAAAATTATTCACTTTGTAAAATATACCATTTTTCTGAATGGAAAAAGAAATGGCTGATGGTTAGGTTGACTGATTCTGAATGTAGAGAGAAGGAAAAGTATTCAGCACAATGGACTTTTGAGAAATTATGAAAAATTAAAAATTGAACTTTCTATGTTTTACCACTTTTATTCTTAAGTATCGCTACTGCAGTTTCATCCAATATGGACATTTTCAAACTGAAATGTTTCATTCATTTTTCATGATGACTTTCTACCGCGTAGTAATGGCTACATCAATCAATTTATTTTCGAGAAACGATTTGAGTTCTGAACCAGGTTCACCATCTGGATTGTTTTCATTTTTTTACATTTCTGGCTATATCGTGAGTTGATATCAATTCCCTCAATTCGAATAAAATTACTCATCAATTTTCAATATCTCACTATTCAAAAAAAAGTGTGGTTGCTTCAACGTCCTGGACATGGAATGCATTGTTTGAAGGTGTTTGACGATGTTTCATGATGAATTTCATTGGTTCGAACTAACATTGTCTAATAAGATATAATATGATTTGAAATCCCCCAGAGAACAAATGAAATTGACACTTTAAATTGATTGCTGAAAATAACAATTATTTCAAGCAGAAATGAAATTAAATTACAATTAAATCAAACAATTAAAATGTAATAAAAATCAAAAGTTTTCAAGCCAAGTTACTTCACGACGCTTCGATTAGTATCCACAATCTCGTTTTTGGGTAATGACTGAACTATTTCTCCGAGAGATAACTATTTATAGGTCATCCGATTGCTTTCACCTATCCCGTCTTTCCTCTCTACGCTTCACCAGCTTAGCGAAAGATGACCTTTTGGAGGGAGATGATCGTTTTTCGTTTGATTATGAGTTTCCATATTTTGCATGTCTTTATCATAGCTTGGCTGAATGCGTCGTTGGACAACATATACACAACTTCTTCGAACTTACTCTTGAACTAACGTTCCTCCCTGTGGTTGATCTCGGCATGAGACCACTTGATGTTATGTTGATGAGTCCAAACATGCTCTGTTATTCCCAATATGCTGGTTTCCCCTCACTTTGTGTGTTTCTTATGCTCGGCAAATATCGGAATTGCAGTCCGTGTTTGGTGACCTGGTTTTCGTGAGGATGCTATGGATGGTGTTTCCGAATCTGAAGCAGGTTCTGAAGTTGTACTTGGACCCAATCATTTTTATCCTCTCCGACAATCCTTTGATGTTGGGAAGTGCAAGCACTGGTTGTGATGGCTTCTCTTTATTGCAAGGCTCTTGCGTTTTCTAGCCAGAGTATGTTCCACCATCAATGGAGTAACCATTTCGTTGAAGATTTTCTTGATGATGCCTAGTTCCTTTTCGAGACCTTCCTTCGTATAACAGAGACCGAAAGCACGGTCTACTAGAGTCTTGATAATTTTTTTGGTGATAGATTGATGATAGTTGGATTCATGATTCGGATACTGTTCTGTGTGACTAAATTTTCGGTATACAGATGTTTCCCACTTAATGTCGGTTCTCTTCAACAATACGTCCAAGAATGGCAATTCTTTGTGGACTTCATTCTCCATTATGAAGGTGATGAAAGATCTCATACTGATGATGTTCTTCAGAAAGGTGTCTAGTTCTGTATTTCCTTGGTTCCTGATCATGAATCTGCCGTCAACGAATCTCATCCAGGCTTCTTCATTGGCCAGATTTCAAACCACTCGATGTGTATGTTGGCTGTAACTGGCTATAAGAAGAATTCGTCCATCAGTTGAAAATAGCAGTAAGTTTCAGGTCCTCGTATTCAGGTAGCCTCCTCTGTATGATTTTAAGTGCTTCTTCGACAGTAACGTTGATGTGAAGGCTTTCCACGTCGAAACAGATTGATCGATTCTGTTCTGTGACTTCGATTGCATCTAAATAATTCGACAAAATGCCTTGATGTTTTTGCAAAACATGAAGTTTTTCCTTGTAGTGGTTGTATTATCGAAAGTGAAAATCTGAATAAGTTTTGAGTAGCTGAATCTCTGAAGCTAATCATCGGTCTGAGCGGAACAGCCTCCTTGTGGATTTTGGGTAGTCCATACAAGTGAGGTAGGTACAACTGGTACAACTTTCTTTCAATTGATTCAGTAGGGTCCCGTACAATCTTCGTGTGTTGTCCCTTATGAAGAATGTCTTCGATCTTCTGTTCGTAGAAATCAGTAGCTTTTCATTTATATTTATGGTGCTATCTCTAGGTAGGCCGTTCAGAGCTCTTCGTTTTGTATTGTTGATGTTAGATGTTGGAACTGGATCGAGACCCATTCCAACGTTGTGAAGTAACTAGGCTTGAAATCTTTTGATTTTTATTTCATTTCGATTGTTGAATTTTCAATTTTTTGCTTAATTTTCATTTCATTGTTATGTTCTTTCAGGAATTTCAAATCATATTAGACAATGGAATTCCGAACAGATGAAATTCATGAAATGCATTATTTCAATCTTTGATTTTATTCCAGACTGGTGCTTGATATTTTGTAATGGCTTTCTTATCGTTGAAGCATATTTTTTATATAGCACCAAAAAATTTTTTGAGCCCATAAAAATTTTAGGAGTGTTGAGAAAAATTAAACTTTTTGTTGCAATGGTTCATAATTTTGCAAAAATGGCCGATATGCACTCAATTCTGAGTAAGTTTGGTCAGGTCAAAACAAGGTTTCATATAATTATCTGTTATTCTGGCAATAAAAGCTGAATGCCAAGGAAATAGATCAGTAGCTGCCAGGTGTTGTATGGAAATATATCCCAATCGGAATACACCAAAAACATGATTATTTATTTTCCTTAATCGTCGTTTACTGGAGACGGGTACTTTGCTGGTACCCAAAAATAGATACAATCGATGAAAATATTTTGAAATTTCTGAAAGGAAATAAAAGCAATTCAAGGGAAATAGCTGCTTAAGAATTAACGGAATATCTTTTCGGTCTGTACCCTGGACGTTGGATTGAAAGTGGTCCTGATGCACCTGTTTCTAGGCCATGAAAGACGACGTGTATTCTATTGGAATGACTGGCAAACTAGAACTCAGACCTCGAATCGACCAAAAAATTTTGTCTTCATTTTCAAAACGGTGCCAAATGTGTATTCAGGAAAATGGTGGTCATTCCAAAATATCTTTTTTGGAAATACCACTCATTTGTACAATATACCTTTTTTAATTTCTCAACATTTTTGCCGCATCTCGATAAGAACTGGCTTTTCGAAAAAGTGCTAGGTTGCAAAAAATTCAATAATGATGTTGACTCAAAAAACTTCATGTAATTATCAAAACAAGAAAGACATTGGCAGTATCCACCGGCTTTCACTACGGAGTCTGGTAGTCGAAAATTGCTGAATCCAATCGCTGAGTAGAAATAAAACGATTCAAGGAGCGTTTCAATGCTGTAAAATTGCAGAATCGAATCATTGCACCATCTACCAAAATATGTACAAAGGATGATTGGTTTTTCATTGCATCGAAAGTTTTTGACAAAACAAAATTTATGCATTTGCCCAATAAAATGAAAGAAAATATTTTTAACAATGACACGAGTTTATGTCTGCTGGTTCAGATGAAATGAAATTTTGACCAACAAACAGTATATTGAATGATAGATTACGAATAAACTATAACTGTGGACCCTCTAACAGCATTTGGAATAATATATTACAGGTAAGCTCAAACATTGGTTTTTCGAAAGTTCAAACTGAGTAGCATTATGGAGAAAGACATACTCGTACAGCAAACCAAATCAAATAATTTTTGGTTCAGCGAAATAATCCTGGAGAGAAAATTCAAAAGAAACTGTGAACCACTGTAGAATACAATTCACGGAAAGTGGAAGTGACAGAAATCCACAACAAAAATCGAGGAAACAATTACAGTGACCAAGTCAAATATGGCTAAACGTAGAAACAGCGTTGCATCAAGAAATAGAAGAGTTGAAATAGAACTACTATGCAATAAAAAACAAACTGGAACAGGAGATGTTGAACCTCCAGCTAGCTCTAGCTAGCACAACAAAAATCGAAGAAACAATTACAGTGAACAAGTGAAATACGGCTAAACGTAGAAACAGCGTTGCATCACGAAATAGAAGAGTTGAAATAGAACCACTATGTGATAAAAAACAAACTGGAACAGGAGATGTTGAACCTCCAGCTAGCTTTGAATTTAGCAAATTCAGAGAACAGTTAGCAGCGAATCCGATATTGAATATGAGCCAAGGCATGAAATAATGTACAGAGAAAAAACAATTTCAACAAAAAACAAAGATAATCACAACAACGCATGTTCTGAAAGTGCTGGAACACGGCAAGGTAAGAGATGTCGAATTCGTCGAATGCTCCTCCTCGTATATGAAACATTTCGACTAGACAATCCTTACCAAAGGACTTACCGAGTATTTTTCGAGAATCAATCAGATTGGTCAAGTTTTAATTACCAGTACAGAAATTCAACAATGGCATGCAACTTAACTGACGAGGAAAATAATTGTCATCAAAAATATTCGAAAGGAAAGATGTAAAAATATTAAGTATTTCCCTACTTATACTAGCTCAAGATGTAAATGAAATTATAAACTAACCTAAAACCAGATTTGGACGATCCGAGTATGTAATTTCAATGCTATTGGACAACATTGAAAAATTCAGGCAAATTCAAAAAAAAAAATTAATTGAATCATCATTTGGAAGATACTCATTTTATCACTGAAATTACGGATAAGTTTCCAATTATTTATGAACTTTCATAACCTAAAATCAAATCCGAATTAAAACCCTTCCCGCTTTTACATCGCAATGGTTGAACAGCAAATGAAATTGTTCAAATTCGAATTAATCTAGAGTTAGTTGAAATGTTACTTTGACAACGACAAATAGGAAACGTTTTTGCTGCAACAGGAAGTTTCAAGATATTGGAAGACATTTCAATAGATGACAGATGGTCTCTCATAACAAAAAAAAATGTTTTTTTGTTCAACACATCAGTGTAATATTGTTTTTCGGCCATTTCTTGGAGAAAGTAGAATTTTTCCGGCCAAGTCCGGGAGGTACGGGCCATTGTTGTCATTGTAAATATGAAAATCTTCATAGGTATGGTTTTGATAAAAGCAGTTGATCATAACAATAACAGAAAAATATCGACTGACATGGAATTTATCTAATAAACCACATAGAAGACATGTTGCTGTTGAAAATATGAGATTTAAAAACACTTATTGACATAACTTCTGTTCTGATTAGGCAAGAAACGCTACTGTCATATAGGCAATTCCAAACTCCACATATAAGATTGAAATTAATTAATTAAAGGAAAATTTTCGATTGAGCCTCTTGATTTCCACAAATTTGGGAATCTCGGAATGAAAATCGCAGAATTTTTAAATTTACCCAATCTTCAAAATCATGCAGGCTATGGCATTTGTTACCCTTCAGCGAAGTTATTTTCTGAAAATGGTGGACACATAAGAATTTTTAAGGGACACCTTGGCTGTGAATCTACCAATGTCGCTGAAAAATAAATAGACAATTCACTTACAAACATAATCAAAATTCTCAAGACCATTCAAAAATTATCAGTTGAAAATAATCAGTGTGGGACGAAAACGAAAACTAAACAAAATTCAATACAAATAAGAACTGAAAAACTGAAACGTTCGAAATGTTGTTCTACTGAGGAATATAATGAAGGAATGTGTCTCATTGATTCGTTATACTACATGTTTGCTGAAAACATTTTTTCGGACGCAATAAAAAAATATGTGAAAATGATGAATGTATGCAAGGTTTTTCACAACATGCCTTTCACCGACCTTTTTTGAGTATTTTGACCTTCGAATGTTCAGCCACGCTTTGACTACTGTTCGTCTATTATATATCTATTCAATCAGAATAAATTGTCTCGACTCCAAAAACTTCAGATTCGTGGTATGAGGATCATTTTGAAGTGCCGTGGAGATACCCCTATTGTTATGCCTGATGTTTCAAATTGGCAATCCGTTATCCAAAGACTGTTATATTTCACAACAAATTTCGTATACAAAATATTGAACAATGTATGACCATCGTATTTTGAACGGTAAATTGTCTTTCATCATGGTATTCACCACCACTTCACTCGAAATAATAATAATTTATATATAAACAAAAAAATAAAAACACCATGAGTTCTTTGTTTTGATCGGTTCATGAAATTACCAAATGTAATTAAAAATAGCCCATCTCTAAACAGGTTTAAAAACGAATTGAAGAAATTTGTTTTCAATGTACAAATATGATATGTAGTATGTGTTTGTTACCTGTGTAGCTACAATTTTCTTTCTTGAGATATTATCATGCCTATCTTATTGATCGACGACTTTAGAATGTATTCATTTAATGTTGGTCATATATTATAAATCATTCCAATTTGTAACAAAAATGTAACAAACATATCAGAAATGTATGTAAATAAGGGTTTTCCTATCTAAAATAAAGATTATCATTTTTTTTTAACCGTAGTTTGCGCTGGTCAGGCCCGATACATTCGGGATGACGCACCAGCATTATCAATCAATAGCCACTCCTCACACCGTGGGGTAAGTAATCATTAAATCCGAAAATCATGTGCCCTGAGTAAGCGCAGTGAGCCAATAATGACAGCCTTCTGCATCTGTCCGGCTAAGACTTCTACCTCAGTGCGTCAAACCGGTATGATTTTAAGATTCCAGAGTAGTGATATGGCATCATGCCACCAAGGACATTAATCAGAACAACCATTTTAACAGAGTAGTCTGGATAGAGTCTGCGGAGTTCGAAGAGAAAATCTCATTATTTTATTCGTTGTTCCTCCTCTTTTCGGATGATATTCGTTTCGCCAGGAGCTGAAAACTCCACGACAAATATTGTCTTGCTCTGGTGGTCGAGAAGGAGTACATCAGGCGTATCAGCTTGTATAAGCCTAAGGATGGAAAACGAATAGTTCCCATAAATTCAGCACATCTCGTTCCCCACAGCGGATTCTATATCTCCCGGAGCGTAGGGCAACACGTAGGGCACATGTAGGGCAATGGTTCAGTTATTAATCCAGAAAAGTTACTACATGAAATGTTCTATTTCTCATAACTTGTATGAAGTTCTACATTACAATTTTCATGTACTTTCAAATTTCGGGGGATAAAAATACCCAGAAAAAGTGGACACAAAATCTTATTCTTTCTAGGAAAATATGACTTCCGGTCAACTTCCTCTGTAAATCAAATGAACGCAATTGAAACATTGCAAATGTGTCAATAATCATTTTCACATTATTTCATGTTATAATGGTAAAGAAACTGAAACCTGTGTTTTATTGGATGATGTTTCAACTATCATTCCGATGAGGATTTATTCAACATTTAGAATCTGAATCTAGAGTGGAGAGTTTTACTACCAAAAAGAAAAATGAATCATGCTCTCAGTTATATCATGTAGGAATAACAAAAATTGTATTGAATGAAAGTAATTTTTTGTGGAGGAAAATCAGTATTTTATCGACCTTTTTGGTTTTTTTCACCTTCCACAATCTGAAAAATATGAAAATTATAATGGAAATCTTCTTACAGGTGTAGAAACTTTACCCCGATAAGTCACTGCGTAAAATCAAAGTATTTTTAACAAAGAAAAATGTTATATTTATCAGTAAGTTGTCATCAGTGTTACTATCTTCATTCGTGTTTGAAGACCGTCGTAGTTTGGAACTGCATCTTAACGTCGCCATTACGAGTGGATGGCTTCATTACTGATTAGTCTAATTAACCTAATTTACATTTTCTCCGATGTTCATACAGCTTCGTACCCATGAATATTGTGGTGGTACCGATATAAACTTTTCTGCAAGTGCAAGGTATACGACAGCTGATAGTAGATCTTTTTTTTCTTCTGCAGATCAAAGGCTGCAGATCAAAGGCTTTGTTTCATTTTCCTGGTGGGCTTGAACACTGTTTTCATTTCATGCTTCCCTAAGGTTTTTTCGATTCTGTCTGTAACCCTAGGGATGTACGGTAGAAATGCACGTGCAACCAATTGAGTTTCCTCCCTATTTTGACTTCTGGAAGCCTTCAGTTTCATGGCCTTCTTGATGTCGGTTACAGTGCATCCATTCAATCTTGAAGCCACTTGAAGATGCTACAAATCTTCTTGTAGGTGTTCCGGTTCACATATTGTATGGGTACGTTTCGTTAGGGTGTTGATAAATTCCCGCTTCTGACTTGAATGGTGGTTCAAAAATGCATGCACGGCAGGTATCGAAAAATCCTAAGAAAGCATAAAATAAAAACAGTGTTCAAGCCCAACAGGAAAATACAAGGAACACTGAAATCTCAAAAGTTTATATCGGTAGTACCAAAAGATCCATGGGCATAAGGCTAAATAAATATCGGAGAAACTGTAGATTAGGTCGATTAGACAAATCAACAGTGGCGGAACACGCGCTAAGTGAAGAAGATCACACGATTCTGTTTGAAGATGTGGAACTACTTGCCCCGATCATGGATACTCCAGTCGGCTTGTACGAAAAGCCATAGAAATCCATAGACATACGGAAAACTAAAACAGAAAAGAGGATTTGAGATCCCATACTAAAATATGCTAAAGTGGCAACAGCGCAATGCAATGTCACGTCATTAACAGGTAATAACACTTAGGCCAATAGTAACGCATCACCAAGGGAGGCGGACTACCTGCGTCAACATAAATACAACCTACGAACTAGAAATCACCAGTCATCGGTAAATATCAAGATAAATAAACTTCTGAAGAAGCCGGCCACGTTAGAATGCAGTCTAACTACGACGACCTTCAAACCTGAATGAAGATAGTAACACTGAAAACCTCGGCCGCGAAAGCCCTAACCAATTCATCAGTAACTTATCACATAAAATAATTTTGCTTATCAAAAAAATAGCTAACGAATAATACAATAGGTACATACCTTAAAATATGCCTTGGTCTTCAGAATAGAACATAATTCAAATACATATGCAGCTATTTCTCTGGTGATTGCGGATTTTTCATTTCTCAACTTCTTCGACAGGTGTCAAAGGAGTTTTGGAATGTGACTTATGTTAATGTTGTTGATTGACTTCTGAAACATTGGATGTAGTACAAGGTGTTCCTCGATATCAGTCTGTTGCTATTTTGCCATTATCAATATTTTCCTTCAAGACGGGTAGCCAAGTACGATCTATTTCTAAGGAACCGTTCGAAACAGAGGAAACAGAGAGTACGTGTGAACGATTATTTTTCATTATATATAACTAATCATACAGGACTGTCACAAGGTAGTGTGCTTGGTCCCCTATTATTCATTCTGTATCTGAATGATATTCAATTATTTACAGACTGTGAGTTCATCAACTCATTTGCAGATGATACTTTGACCTGTACTGAAGTAAATTTAGAAAAAACTGTTGGCAAGTAGTTGTTTACAGCTGATTCTCGGCCTCCCCCCACCACTATGACGTATTAATTGCTTTTTTTATTGGTTGTTGTTTGGTGAAGTTTTTTTGTTGTGCAGTGAAGTCAAGGCATTGTGACCTTGAAGTGTCTGGTGCATGGATCGTTCAGATTTTTTTTTCATATGAGATTTTGTG
>NW_019290595.1:74968-116021 GCF_000500325.1 Leptinotarsa decemlineata | reverse complement strand
CCAAAATTTGGATGATTTTGAATATTCACTTGAAAAGTTATCAAAGAAAAACATTTTTCATTTTGTAACTTCGAGGGCCCGTTACTTGGTAACGAAGGATTTTAGGAAAAAAAGTTATATGAAGTACTGGTGATATTTTGACCCCATCTATACATTCCCGAGAGGAAAAGAGGAAGTCCAGGGACACCCTGTATATGAATCACTTAGAGTTAGAGAATTTAAAAATTGATCTGCTCATCCCCGCATTTATGCTAGGTACATACTTGGAAAGTCGTCTAAATGCCAGGACATAATGAATCATAGAATTCGTGATTCTTATCATGACTCAAGAAGAAATTGGCAAAAATTTTCATAACTTTACCGACTACGCCATGCTATACATATTCCGAAGTTTTGTGAAGTATGGGTGAGTTCTAATGCATAGGAACTTAAAAATAACTTATGATCAAGAAGTTTCCAGAACTTGGTAGAGGTCATGAATGTGACTTCCGAAGTTGTCAAGATTATTAACGAGTTTTGTGAACAAATATGAATTATATAAGAATTAAAATACAGAAATGCCGATATTATATGAAAGTATTAATGTTATTAGGTTACAAATTACATGAGTGATTTACATGTCGTTAATGGTCAGAGTTATATCAGAATATTTTTCAGTGGGTCATGATTATGAATAAGATAAATACAGGAAACAGTTGTTTTCGGGTTTTACCTTGGTCTTCTTTGGTTACAACCTTCAAACATTTCAACTGCGGCAGCCACCTTCAGTGACGTGGTCGAAGTACTCTTCTTGACGTATCAACTGAAGTTAACTGCCGCAGTTGCAGTTGAAACGTTCGGAGATTGTAACCAAAGAAGACCACGGCAAAACCTGAAAACTAACCAAAGTTGAATCGTAACCATGGTAATGATGATTTGAATTTGGTGGATTCAGTATAGTGTCAGTTGATTCATTTTTGACGTTTAAAGAAACACATCTATTTATGATGTGTCAATTTTTAGAACAATTTCATTGTACTGAACGACCTTCCGAGGTTCAATCACGTGAAGGTTTCGCTTTACGCCGATGATACGGCTCTCCTCGCTTCTTCCATGGGTCGGGCGTTGGCGGTCGTCTACATGCAACGCGCATTGGACGACCTCGAACGCTGGTATCTTGACTGGATGATTCGAGTGAATCCAGAAAAAACTCAGGCGATAGACTTGGGGAGACGTAAAGTTTCTCTAGACGCAAGGGTCACGATTTCAGGCAGGGAGATCGAATGGCAAACGCGAGTTAAGTACCTAGGTCTTTGGGTAGACCGCCGACTCACCTGGGCAAATCACATTTATTATATTAAGAGCAAAGTGCAGATGAGGATAGCTAAACTCTATCCTCTGGTCAATAGAAATTCAAAACTCAATCTTAAAAATAAGATTTTACTATACAACACGATGTTCAAGCCTGTCATCATGTATGCTTCAGGTGCTTGGGGACAAACCGCCCCGTCAAACCTCTCCATTTTGGAAAGGTTGCGTAACAAACTTCTCAGGATGCTGGTGAATGCTCCATGGTTCGTGCGGAATGAAGCCATTCGCAGAGATTTGAAGCTGTTAACTATACGGCAGTCCATTCAGTCGAGGAATCAGAGAGTTTTCGAGTCAGCGGAAACTCATGATAACCTGTAGGGAAGCTGTAAATTACACTATAGACGACCCCACTCGATTCAGAAGGCCCCGTCGCTCGGTTGAGTGAAGGCCCCACGACGTCTGTTAAAATGAACAGTTTGTTGTTCAAATACCCCAGGTAGGAAGGGGTACACAAGGCCAGAGAGGCATAGAGGTCATTGACCTTTATATCGCCACCAAAATACATTACGTTGAGAAGCATTTGTTCTCCTGACGAATCTCAGTTGGAAGGGTAAGGGAAAAAATTTCCAACCTGATGAAAATGAAGATGACTATGATTGTGATGAAATCATTTCCAACTGTCATTCCTTTGTTCATTCACATAACTTGTATTTATAATTTCATATTGAGACTTTTAGGGCTAATATTATTTATGGAAAACTCTTTGGTCTATATCAGCTTGTCCGTCTGTAAACTTAAACTGAAATGGAATAATAATGTCTTAGTGCTGAGTGGTTGGAAGGTTTCGCAACTCATTTCAATCTACAATCTCTACTCTGCACGAGCAAATGGCACCCCAGTCGTACCGTGTGAGAAAATTCACCTTTTCTCCGCGGAGCTGGTCTATAATCTACTGAGCTATTCCTTTTCTCAAATCAGTTACTGGTATTCCAAGAAGGGATACACACAATTGACCTTTCCAAATTAGCTTGGAGGAAAAACTGCCAAGTCAACATCTAATGGCGACCGCTGTTCAACTGGACATTTTAGTTAGAAAAGTGTTTAAAGCAATGAGAGTATAGACTCAATTTGAAGAGAATACCAAAAAATGAACCAAGATCATGCTGTATCATCTCTAGATGTCCAAGACATCATGTATTATACCTTGGAAGGAGATATCTGACAACGAAATGGTAGAAAAGCAGATCTCTCCTGCCGCTTCTTAGTGATTGTGCAGAAGACCCTCAACATTCCACTGATGGAGACGATCGAAACATGCTGGTTATTCTTCATGAGCAAGCAACTATTTCAATGTAGAGGTTTGCGATCTTGCATAAGGGAGCAATTATACTGTACTGTTATATGGCGAAAAACCTCTGCTGATATGCTTTTATTATGCTTTGTATCAAAAGATGCTGCCATTCACTATCCAGACCTGCTTTTCTATGTTTTGAATGTTGGTGGTTTGTGAAAATATCACTGTGAAACATAATTGATTATCTGTAGAGAAATCTCTAATGAGGCGAACAACAAAATCCAAATTTTTTCATCTATCTTGATGTGATGAACAAAACATTTACCGGGTTTGATGAGATACTAATCCAAATCCTTATAAATTCTGTGAATGAAATAACACCTCATATCTCCAAAATTAAAACTAATTCAGTTCTCTTTCGAAAATTCACAAAAAAAGTTGAAGAAGATAACGAACATTAGGAGAAAGAGCTATTTTTTGAGCTCCTTCTGGAAGGTGATGGAAAAAACACCAATTCCATGGAAAACCTGAAAGAACGTATGATTTACATGATTTGAGTGGGATAATATAATGGAAATGAAAAAATATCAATTTTCCATAAAATCAAAACTTCTGATAAACTGCTAATTCTAACTTAAAGAATTACTTTTAATGCCGGCGACCAAAAGTAGTGCTTCCGGTACTACTAGAAGTACAGCTTGGCAGAGTGGAAAAATATTCTGTGTGGTGAACTGTGCGTAATTTGTTGTCTTTGAAAAAGCCATTGAGCAGTTAACTGAAAAACAATGTTCTCAGTGGATAAAGCAGATAAATTGTAAACAACGTATTGAGATTTATGCAACCGGAAGCAACGAGAGATGGAATAAGAATACTTTTTGCGAAAGTAGAAAGTAATAGTAATAATGAGTAAAATTGTAACCGATATTGTGAGTATATTGGAGGTTGCGTGCAAAATGCATGAACAATCAAATCATAGATGAAAAAAATAGAAAATGGTGAAAAAAAAAAACATTTTCATTAAGTGAGTCATAGTAACGACCGCACCGAGGGGCCTGGGGGCCGGTTAGGCCCCCCAGACGCACCCTGGCGTTGGATGCGATCGGATGTGGAGGGGTGGATTTTCGGGAAATCCTTGCGGGTACCGCCCCTCACCCCACACCAACAGGATTTCGCTGGGCTGCCTCCCGCTCACCGAACCCGGAATTGCTTCCTTACATCTACTTAGTGTGGCTAACCAAGAGACAGGACCATCGGCAGCGTTCGACCGAACGTTCGTACAAGTTAACTAAGCTCTTCTTTCGCCAGAGAGTGCTCGCGTCGCACACCTGCCCCCGCCAATTATGCCAAATCAATTGGGAATATGGTCCCGGAAGTGGCTGGTCGGGGTCCTAAGCTCGGATACTAGTAGCTCCGTCCAACCGGGGTCCGACACCTCAAACGTCTGCCTTGGTGCCCTCCAAGACTAGACTCGGATACTAGAGCCCGGAAGGACCGCGAGCCCCGACACCTCGAACGCTCGGATCCGTACAGAAGCAGGCGAGGATCACGGAACAGCATAAGCCGTCAGTGCCTCAGTATGGGGCTGCAATGCACCCATGAATGGATTACCGCAACCCTGTATCCCTTTACCCGCTAGCGGAGCTGCTGCCCCTAAGAGGCCAACGCCAGTTGGAGATGAGGCTCACTAGCCTCCAGCCGCGAGCGGGCAGTGACCTCCCCCCTAGAACTCATGTTAGGAAAGTTCCCTTTCCAACGTTTGATGAGTAACCGTTGAGGACTCTTTCGAGTATCCTCTACCACACATCATATGTCGAAGATGTCGCGCCCATTACCCGTGTAGGTGCGGGATAGGGCGGTTCATCAACAACTTTTGGGTGTACGCCGTGTGGTCTGCACCGCATACCCTTACGTTACCCCGAGGGGCACTCATGTTGGAAAGTTACCTTTCCAGCGTTGGATGAGTAACCGCTGAGGGCTCTTGCGAGACACCTCTCCCACACATCTAGCTTGAAACCGGCCAACGCCTGTTACCCGCAGGTGCGGGATTGGGTGGTTGACCGATAACTTTACTGGGTGAGTGCCGTGTGGTCTGCACCGGGGGACTGTCAAACACCCATATGAAAAAAAATTTATCAAACTTTCAGAAATTATGATGAATGGTGCTTATTTGGCGCTTACGCAGATGTTGATTGATTTCTATATAAAAGAGAAAAGAGTTCTTACACTTAGGGAAACTCATAAAACTATCATCCGAGGTATTGACTATCATGGTAGCAGGGAGTCTTTACGAAAAAAAATTCATAAACTCGTATTTTTATGGTGAAAGGTGAAAAATAACAAGAAAATATTGATGGGATGCCAGCCTTGGGAGGTCTGGAAAAAATTGTTAGTAAAGGACAATGTCTGATCATACTACATGCGAGTGATGAAGGTTTGTGCCTAATGATTATATTAAACGGAAATCAAATTGTTACACAGCTTATTATCACAACGAGATTTTTTTATCGCAATAAAGAAAGAAGCAGATATGCAGTCATGGTTATCAGAAAGGAATATTCCTTTTGAGAAGAAAGGGCTTGAACGTGAATTATATGCCCTCAGAAGCGACTATGAACCGAAATTCAATGAATTAGCTCTTTCTAGCAGTAAATCAGAACGTTGTACGGTTACCGCCTCATCACCCGGATATGAATCCAACTGAGTTGGTTTGGGTTGGACTAAACAGTTTTTTCTGTACAATGGAACGAGCAAAGAAATTTGAGGATGATTTCATGTCAAATGAACCCGTGAATGATCTGATTATTGATTTATATGATGAGGATAGCGACAATGAACCCGAACAGGAATATAGAGGCGCAGGGGTGATTTTAACATTTATATGCGAAGCATATTTGAAGTTGCAGACAGATGTCATTGGTTATATCATTTGCCAGATCAGTTATTTCCAATTAAAAAAAAAATAGACAAATACCACTTGTCAACTGTCAATTATCATGTGTCATTTGTCAAATGAGTTGGTGGCAACTTTGAAAAGTGAAAAATATATACAGTATGTTCAGCTATAATATGACGAGACAATTAGATTTCAAATTCTCATTATTTTTTTTCACTAAACGAAAAAATAAGCAATTGAGGTCTGAAAAAAATTATCATGAAGTAAAATAATGATACATTCGGATTTCTTATGCCAAGGAGGTTTCGAATCTGTCATAATCAGGCCACTTTCAGCTTCCAGTTCCGGTCGTTCAATTTTGCTGAAAGTGGTATCATTAGAGTCGCCTGGATGTCAAGAAACATAATTAATCATGTTTAGAAGCCGAAAGGGTCACATTTATTTTCTTTACGAGCAATTTCCAGGTGTTGGGCTGTGATCAACTGAAAGCTAATTTCAATTTATAGTAGCTGTTTGATAACAATGTATGAGAGGGGTGAAAACTAAAATATATGAGTTGAATGATATATACTTGGAGAACGCCTAGAAGCATTTTAGTCAAAAAACATTAAAGAAGCGTCTTGAAGCTGTCTGGACACGTCTAAAAGCGTTAAAGATATGTCAAAATGCACGCAGAAAAATAAAAATGTGTTTTGAGATAATAGTTGACTGGTAAGCGGAAGTGATTTGTTGAAGTAATTCACGCTATGGTAACGGTGATTTGAGCCCGACAGACGGCGAATCGATTTTTATTACGCATCTTTCAACCCTTGCTAGGAATCGCACTATAAGAACTAAGACCTTGCTCATCCTCAACTAGCACAAGTTTCTACTCCTGAGGGTTGTTATTCGTAATGGGGCGGCAGATTTTAAAATAGTTAGATAACTGAAGAATACCAAGTAGATAAAAAATAACTGAAGAATTTGTGTTTGATAAACAGATACGAGATGATGCTAACTCGGTTGGTTTTTTTTTCAGAAAACTCTCTGATGTTCAAACTATTTACCTTACTCCTTTGCAAACCTGATTTCCTTGACAGTTCACTACATAGTTTTTGAAGGTAGGTTTACAATAGGCTTGCTTAGATTTTACTGGACGCTCCGCATTTCTTGTACAAACATGACGTCTGAAACAAAAAAGTTCGTAAATAAGGTTATTTTTACCAGAAAGTGATGGTAACACACGTCATAATGAACATTAAAAAATAGTTCTGAAGAAAAGCAATTAATAAAAGTCAAAATAATTAGAAACCATGCCCAATCATATTGAAATGGGATAAAAATAAACTGAGTTGTAGTTATAGTATTTTTTGAGAGAACTAGGTGGACTATGAAAATTTAGGGTATTGAATCAAAATGATTCTACACATTGTGCCAAAATTATTTTCTGGAATTTTTGGCCAAGGTCTGCAGGTTTCATATCCGACTTTTCGTCTACCACTGTGGTAAACATTATCAAGGGCGATGAAATATCTTTTGACGTACTGGTGTTGTTCTTAACGCCGAACTACAATGTTAGAATTTGTCTTCTTTTTTATATCATCATTGGTGGGCATGACTTCTTTCCTAATAATTGGATTGAATGAGTTTGTGTACAATTGAGGATAGGTAGCCGGATTTTACTAAGGTTCACTGCCTCTTCCTTTCTATTGAAAGTATGCCTGTGTTTCTATTGCCTCTTTATGTATTCTTGGATAGTTATTTTGAGTTTTATCGAGTATTTGTGTATCTCCGAATGGGAAAATGTGAGTCCCTCCTTTGAGTGCATGTTTATCTACACCTGATTTATCGGTTTGTTCAAAGCGACAATTTCTCTAGTGTTCAGAGAGACGGGTTCCCACCCCAATGTTTCTAAAGGTTCTCCGAGGTCTTTAGTTGACCTTAGACTTTCTCTAATAGTTTTCGTTGGCCTACATATTGGTTTTATGTCGTTTTTCTCTAGAATTCTTCCAATTCAGTCTGTACTATTTTCAACATAGGGAAGAAAAGCTTTTCCTATACTTACTAAGGAATTACTTTAGCACCGAAGCGACTTGAAAGAGCGCCAAAAATGCGTCAAAATAGATGTTTATGTGAGCAAGGAAAGGGTAGTATATTGTAGAGTTCCACAAGGAACGGTTTTGGGACCGATACTACTTATTATACTGCAATTTTTTATTCTGGTGAAGCATGGAATAACCTCAAAGTTGAAACTGAACAAGATCTAAACACCATCGTCGACTGGTTCAACTATAAATTGTCAACTATCAATTTTGATAAAACTATGTTTCTGCCTATCACAAGTTATGTAAACGGTTTACCCAACTACAAATTTTTAGAAGTGAAGAATCATAGCAATATTTTGAGAGTTTTGTCTACTAAAAATGTTAAATGTTTAGGGATAGAAATCGAATGTCATTAACGTTGGGATTATCATGTAGATACTGTCACTAGTTCTCTGAGAACTTTACTAGGGGGATTCCAATACATGAGCTAAAAATTGACCCTGTCCCTTCTAAAAATTCTTCATTTTGCATTAATTGAATCTCGATTGTCGTATGGGATTTTGGGTTGGGGTGCTGCATTGTTTACACATATTCAAAAATTGCAAACTTTTTTTTCAAATTATGCTCCATGAGAAAGAACCTATTCGTCGGATCTCCAATTTGAAAAAATTGGAATGATTGATTTGAAACAATTACATTTTTCAAGTCAGTCATCAATTTGTTCAAAAAAAAAAAATGAGGTTGATTATATATCGCATAGATATCTCACGAGAGCAAAGGACTCCAACAAACTCAAAATTCCAATTGCAAAGAAAAGGATAGGTCAAAAATGCCAAGCATTTTCAGCACCACGATATTTCAATTACCTACCAAGAGAAATTATCGAATCATACTCTCATTTTCAATTTAAAAAAAAGTACGACATTTTATACTTTCCATAGAAAGAAGCGCTATTTATTCTACAATTGTTCGAATGATGAATATGTATCCGCCGTTTTTTCATATTACTTTGCATCTGAAATTCGAAATTTGTTTGTATGATGATATGTTCATCAGTGAATTATTTTATTATCGTGAATTATTGTATTTGTTTTTCTGTATATAGGTAAATATTTGTATCTGTGTGCATATGTATCTGTGTAGATATATGAAATTTAGATAATTTGGGTATTATACTTGTTACAATATCATTATATTTTTGAAGAGTTTTATTAATGATTTAGCATTTAGTAACTTGGTAACTACCAGTTTTCCAACATTTATGTTCAACCCTTAGAATGATGTTTAAAGATTAGAAATACATGAAGTCAATACCACGGACAGCCTTGACTTTGTGGAATTATTGTTGAATTTAGTTTCGAAAAATTGCTCTGTTTTTGTACATTGTTTATATTGTCACCAAGAGACTGCTAATAAACTTATTATTATTATTCATTCATGTTTGGTGATTAAACATCACCAATAATTTTATGTTTTCTTATATTAACCATTTCTTGTAGAGATCTGGGGTGAGAGAGAGTAGGAAAAGTGATAATTCGTAATTTTGCAACCAAAAGAGTATTGAAACAGTTCCAATGTTAGTTACTTTAGGTTACACAAAGTTTGTTTTTTAAAGTATATTTATTTTTCATTTTTCAGTTTCGTATGCTATAAAAGTGTGTTTTTAGTCTTTTTGAAATATATTTATTTTATCTGAACTTTGGGATCAATCAGCTGTATATTGTTCAGAAAAATGACCATTGATATTTTCCGATTCCGAAGAGGGAGCCTGAAAATCAGCTACCAAGCCCAAGGCAACAGGCGCGCAAAGGAGGGTTACAAATAAGGCAGCAGGCGCGCGTATAAAAAAACTTTTTTCACATGAAGGAATACATGTGAAGTGAGCTCCCTCTGCCCGCGAATAGATCAAGCAATAATGTCGATATATCAAGGAGGTTACGTAGCGCCATCTGCCCGCGATTAGATTGAGCAATAATGTCGATATATCAAGGAAATTTCGTACAGCGCCATCTGCTCGCGAATATATCAAGCAATAACGTCAATAATTCAATGGAAAAGGAGAGTTTCAAAGAAACATACATACATACAGGTGAAACTAATATAAAGCGTGTAATAAAAAAGCACATTTCTGTCTTCGATCCGATTTTGGATTCATCTAATCCTACAGTACCAAAAATATACTGTCCCATTCATTTATCTTCTCCTAAGATTGAAAATCTGTTGACGCTATTTCCGAACCTTCAACATTCACGAAGAATCATTGTCAACTACATTGAAACGAATGTTGGAAACGTACATAATACTCAACTCGAAAAGTAATTTTACCGTGATACTGACAATTAAATCACTAATAATGTTTTATACTGTTTTTTGTGAATTTCATTAGTTCGGACTTCCATTGTCTGAGATTTGAAATCCCTGAAAGAACTTACAAAAAGAATAATTAAAAAAAATAGCTGAATATAACAATTTTATTAAGCAAAAAACCCTGAAATGAAATAACAGTGAAATAAAATACAAGTAAAATGGGAACAATTGAACAAAAAGAACAAAATAAAAAAAAATGAAGAGATTCCAAGCCAATTTACTTCACGACGTTTCGACTGTTAGTATCCACAATCGTCTTCGGGTGATGACTGGACAAATTTCTCTGAGAGATGACTATTTATAGGTCATTTGAGTACTTTACTTATCTCCGCTTTCCTTTTTCCAATTCACCGGTTTAGCGGGAGATGACCGGTTGGCCATTTTTGCTTGATTATGGGTTTCCATATCTGTCTGTCTGTTTAAAATCTGTTTTTCCGTTAATCAGCTGTCGCCCCCATACAAACGACAACTCTCAGAAGTTGAGAAACTTGTGCGAGCTAAGGACTAAGGAGGTCTTACCTTTTAACGTGTGATTCCTAACACGGTCGCAGAATCATCCAACTTCAACCAGATAAATTCTCTTGAAAAAAATATCTGGTCGAGGCAGGAATCGAATCCACGGTCCGCCGATCGTGAGTCGGGCGCACTACCACTGCGGCCAATTCCACAACCAATATGTTGCGAATCTCTACGCTAGCTTGGCTGAATACATTGTTGGATGATGTGTATGCGGCTTCTTTGAATTTCGTCGTGAACCAGTGTTCCTCCCTGTATATGATCCCAGCTTGGGACCACTTGATGTTATGTTGATGAGTCCAAACATGCTTTTCTATTTCTGATTTGCTGGTTTCCCCTCGCTGAGTGTGGTTCTCGTGCTCGGCAATGCGAACTTTCAATGGCCTCCTACTTTCACCGATATAGAATTTTCCGCAATCATAGGGTATCCGGTAAATGCAATTCTTGGAATCGCAGTCCGCGTTTGGTGGCCTGGTTTTCGTGAGGCTGCTACGGATAGTGTTACCGGATGTGAAGCAGGTTCTGATGTTGTACTTGGAACCAATTCTTCTTATCCTCTCCGATAATCCCCTGCTGTAGGGAAGTGCAAGCACTGGTTGTGACGGCTTCTCTTTCTTGCGAGGCTCCTGCCGTCTTTTAGCCCAAGTCTGTTCCACCATCGCTTTGGAGTAGCCATTTCGTTGAAGATCATTTTTGATGATGTCTAGTTCCTTCTCGAGACCTTTCTTCGTATAACAGACCCCGAAAGCACGGTCTGATAGAGTCTTGATGATTCCTCTTTTAGTCGATTGATGATGGTTGGATTCGTGGTTCAGATACTGTCCCGCGTCAGTGGGTTTTCGCTATACAGTGGGAAGCATCTTGTTCTTTCAGGGATTTCAATTCATTTTATATAATATTAGACAATGGAAGTCCGAACTAATGGAATTCATCATGGAACATTGTCAATCACCTTCAAACAAACACTGTTTTTTGTGTTTATAACCTTCTACAATCTGAAAATATTGAAGATAAAGATAAATCCAAAAAACAATATAAAATATTGTCGTTTAAAGAATACCAATAATGTTATTTTAATTCCTCGAAACATAAACTAACATCTCTCTTCCGGAAACTTGTATGATAATTGAGAAAAACAGTAAATTCGTCTTCGTAATAACCATAAAAAATCACCTTAATTACTACTATTCACATTCATTATTTTTCAAAATCATCACTGATACTTTGGAAACATTCATGTGCACATAGTCAATTTGATTTTAATCACCATGTTGATCTGTAATCACAATTTAGCTGTCTAATAATACTCGCGTCTGTAATTATTATGGTGAACAATAATAGAACGGCTGACAATAAAAACTGGCATACCTCCAACTCTTGGTACACGCAAAAAGATTAAAAGTTCGGGATGGCATATTGTAATCTCGAATGCAAAATTATGCTGAAAGCTCTCACGTTGATGCATTTTACACGGATGGTATTATTTTGATGAGTATCCTCAAACAGGCTAGCCAATCGGGTTGATTGCCTTCGGTAACGAAATGATGGGTACAAAGCCGGTAGCCAGAGGACGGAATATCATGTTATATTCATGTCACTGATGAGATTATTGGTTTTTTCTTCATGAAATTTTCCTTTGTGGTATTCGAAAAATAACTTCCACATCTCTCCAACAGAAATGACGACAAATATATCATGAAGTAATAAAAAACAGAATGCTGAGATTACTTTTTTGGATCACATCATCAGCGTAGAATGAAGTCATTCTGCAATTAATGATGAGTTGAACAGAGTGGCCCAAATAGAGGTAAGGAGTTGGAGAAAGTAGTCGTTTTAGGAGCTATTGAAAGTAATCCCAATCCCAATATATCAACAGGCCTAACAGGAACTAATGTTAGGATGATTTAGAAAAAGCACAAATTCATCAACTCAGACCAGGAGATTTTGAACTCCGCATAGCTCTCTGCCAGTGGTTCCTGGAAAGCTGTAACCAAGTGCGTGATTTTTCATTCAGTTGTATTTGAACAGACAAAGCTTATGTGAGCAGTGCTGACATTTTCAACCGCAACAATTCTTACACTTGGGCACAACAAAATTCTCATTCTATTGTGGAGCAGAGAAGTCAAGAAAGATTTGGATTCAGTGTGGGGACAGGTGTTTTCAGGGGTAGAATTATCGGCCCGTTCATTTATAATGGCACTCTCACATTTCAGAGATGTTTAGAAATTTTAAGGCAAAATATATAACCCCTTGTTAATGAATTGCCATTAATGGAGCTCAGAAAGATATATTTTCAACAACACGAAGCTTCGTCTCACAACACTGCAATTGTCACCAATTTTTTGGCTGCAAATTTTGGACCCAACCGTTGGCCGGCCAGGTCACCGGACCCAACGCCTATGGACTTTTACTTTTGAGGAACGTTGAAAGATCTTATTTTCAAATTGCCGACCAATTCTAGATACGAATTGGAAGCGGCAGTGATGCAAAGTTTTGCTTCTCTCACTCCTATGAACTAATTAATTCGGCAAAAAACGTTCAGAAAAGGTGTCGCCTGTATGTAAGAGAAGCTGGCAAACATTTCTAATACCTTCTTTGAAGAAACATATTTTATTGTTTGTTCTTTATCATTATCACTGTTATTATTGTTGAAGTTTCATTTATCAGTAGCAAATATAGTATAAATTTATCAGTTTTATTGAAACTATGCGTTTCAATTACTGCTGTGAAATTTTTTCTCAACATTTGATAGCTACTACTGAACAATTTCTTTTCTACATAAAAAAACTGAAAGCTCTGTATTTCAAAGATGACTCTAGCAAAACATCAAGTGTGCTACATTTTTGCATAGGTAAGTTCAAGCCCTATTAAATATGCAGGAATATACAGGGTTATTGAATAGAACTGGTCGATACTAAGAAAATCTTTTACAAAACTCATTGATACAGTTTATTGTATGATTTCCACTATAAAGGGTTTTACAAAAACCACGAGACGTGTTCTTGGGGTTCCTGTTGAATTATCTTCGTGAGCAAAAAAATGGTAGAATTAAACTCCTGACCGCTCTGGATTGAATAATTCCGTACAGTCTATCTCATCTTGTGTTTATAGATCTTCTGCCGGAAAAATCCTTACTTGTAAACTTTGTAGTAAATGTTCAAGAGGTAGCAAAAACGTCTGTGATTTTCTGGAACTTCAACTAGCGTTTCCTAATATGACTGATAATCAGTTTGTGCAAAGCTTATTGTCAAATCATCTGAAAATGGAATTTTCAACGGGTGATGATCAACTGTATTGCTGAACATGCGCCAAAATAACTGACTATTAGTCAGTTATTTTGGCGCATGTATAGGTATAAGAAAACAAGTATAGCTCAGGCACCAGTCAATCTAATAATGACACTGATGATCTACAAACATGAGTCAACCTCTGACGGATGCAACAAACTCTTACGAAAGTTCGAAATAGATGAACACAATCTAGCAGACCACTATTATAATCTTCATGCAGTCATTATTCATTATGGTTTTGGCTTTGAATCTGGTCATTATTACGCCTTGATCAAAGACGTAACGGACTGGTTTAAGTTTGACGATAGTCGTGTTATGAAGTGTTCTGGCGCTGTTTTGAATTTATTGGAGCCTCTGGAGACACCCTACATTTTGTTTTATGAAAGAGAGGACATTGGCACATCAAGATCTTCAGATGATGTGGTGCTGCAGGTTTTTCCGGGTTTTCCTGCAGCTGAAAAAGCAAATGTGCCACTGGAATGAATGAAATCGCCCCGGAGCGCCAAATAATTTTTGTTGTTTCATAATTTCACGATTTGTATTACTTTCTTCTTTGATGAACAAATAATGTAGTTAGTGGATAAGTACTTATCTAGTAACTTATTGAATAACTCATTATTTTAGTCGTGAGAAAGCTATCGTATAGCGAGGTTTTTGTAAAACCCTTCTTATGGAGTAAATAATGATTTTACATTTACTGTATATGACTTTCAGAATATTCTTCATAAGAATGATTCGTTTAATTTGTAGAGTCTCGAGGGCTGACTCACCCCACATTATGAATCTCATTCAAAGTTTACAAAGTGAACTTCAAAAATATAACTTTAATTTTTTTCATCAAAATATATTCAACTGAGAATGCCAATATTCGCAGAGGTTATGACAAAGATAGCAATGGAAAATAAAGGTTTCGGCTTTCAACTTCTCCATCTTCATACAAAAAACTGTGGGAAACTTCCAAAAAAGGGAAGGAAGCAATCGATTTCACAAAATCAACTCTATATAAAGATGTGTAGATCATTCAAAGAAGTAACTTTCAGACACAAATCTGGAAGAAAAAGCCTTCCTGAAACAGCTACTTTCATATAAACATTGAATAACACGAAAGAAAAATTCTTTCGAAACATATGATTTTATATGGACACGGAATTGAACAAAAAATATTTTTTTTTATTTAGTTTGTATTCCAAACATTTGTTATGGAATTGAATCAGATATCATTCACAGGATTGCTACACAATATAGTGAATGAAAGAGGTGAAACTTCACTTACATGGAACACTGTTATCCTCACTGGTGGGCATCGATATTGGGTCATTTTATATTAGGTTGTTTCAAAGGTTTTGTCTGTTTCAGTGTCCTGTGTTATTGTAGCCCAATATTTCAATAAATATTTATTCCACCATGTCGTGCTGACATATAATGAAAAAGAATTTCGTATTCTATACATTGATGCTGTTAATTTTTTCCAAATTTTAATTTTTTGCCTCTTTTTAACCCATTGCCATAAGATAACGTTAAACGATTTCGGACAATTCTCCATAATTTAATGATAATTTGTGGTATTTTAGCCATGATGAAATTTTGTTTCGTATATAAAGCTTATATCCACTATACGAAGTGATTTTATTCATTTTACATTTACAACGTAACTGACGTGACTGAAAAACCATCTCATGAATTTTAGCGGGGTATGAAAATAATAATGAATGAAAATATTTGAATCAAGTTTCTACATCTTCTACCTGCCGCTGTTCTTAGATAATTTTTCTGATCATTCAATATTAATAAAGTGTTAAAAATGAAATTCATTCGGTATGAAATAAGTAGAATGAATGCAACGCTATAATAACACGTACTAACAGGTGAAACAAAGTCGGTCGTTTCTTACTTCAGATTTCCTAATTTCATATAGTTTCTCTAACTTTTCGAATAGTGTTTTGAAAATAAATTTGATTTATCTCTCTCTAGTACTACAGAAACAACTTCAGACTTTTCAGAAAAACTTTTTAAATTTAGATGGAGTTCTGATTGAGCATTGTGAAGGGATTACGAAGATGATCTCCTACATTTATCTTCAAAGATTTAGTAAGTGTTTATTATCGACGGTAAAAGAATAGATATGCATATACACGTTGTTTTATATTTTCTTGAAAAAATTCTCACGGTATTATTTTTTATGACAAAGAAGCAAAATATGCACTTCTAGAATGTAAACTTTCACGGCCAGGAAAAATTGCGTCAAAACTAATTTATTGTTATAGGAATGTAGGTTTTCAAGGCTAGCGTCAAAGTTTTGGGTTTTCCAGGTTTTGCCATGGTCTTCTTTGGTTATAATCTCTAAACGTCTGTAGCAACTGCTGCAGACATCCTCAGTGGCTGGTCGAAGTACTATTATCAACGTGTCAACTGGTTTGTTTCGTTTACAACTGCGGCAAACATTATAAAATACGATGAGACAACGGATGCAGTGTTCTGGTCATTCTCACAGCGTATACATCGTTTGGGGTTCGGGTCTCCTATTTTATTCAATGTGTGTCTTTAATCTGCTCATATTTATTATGATTTGTTACTACCTGAAATCCAATGAGGACTGTCGGATCATTTTTCTGTGTGGCTCTTCAGCTTCCTGAAAGAACTTTCCCTGCAAGTGGCCGTCGATGGATATCTCTCGAATACTTCCTCCATCAATGCTGGTGTACCTCAGGGATCCTTATTGTCTCCAGTCCTCTTTTTATTGTATATTAACGACTTACTGGAAAAAACTAAGAAACCAATATATTGCTTTGCTGACGACAGTACACTTGTCTCTTGTCGTTTCATTTGGAGTTCAGGACATCGGCTACGGAGGCACATCTTTATCGGCAGCAAGAGGTTGCATATCTTAATGAGGATCTAGAAGTAATTTCGAATTGAGGTGGAATTAACCAGGTTCAATTCAATGCCACCAAAACCCAGGCATCGGTTTTCTCCAAAAAGATAAATATCTCCGAACCTAATATAATAATGCCGCTTCTTGCATTCGAGATGATCTACTCACTCAGAATGGAAAGCCCAGATGGAAGAACCCACAAATTCCATATAATTCTAACAAAGACGTGTATTCCGAATATTCGCAAACAGCTCCACGATGGTCGCACCGGAGTGAATTTCGTAGTAAATATAGCGAGGGTGCGCAAGAGGTACCACTGGGTCAATTGCCGCCGAGACGTGGTGGAGTGGTGTAAACGCTGTGACCTGTGCTCTTCGAGAAAGGGGTCGAAGACAAGGCGAAGAGGAAGATTGAAGCAGTAACTCAGTGTGTGCCCTTTCGAGATAATCGTAGTTGACATTCTGGGATCACTTCATATGGCCACTTTTAGTACCTTATGGTTGTGATAGATTATTTTTTCGAATGGCCTGAAGTAATAGCCTTACCCAACCAAGAGGCTAAAACTGTGGCAGAAGCTCTGTTACAGAAAGTGATCGCCAGGCACGGGGTATCCCAGGAGTTACACTCAGATCAGGGCCACAACTTCGAATCCGATTTATGGAAGGAAATGATGATTTTGTTAGGAATGAAGACGACAAAAACAACTGCTCTTCACCAACAGTCCGTTGGAATGGTTGAGAGGCATAGTCGCAACATAAATAACTACCTCTCGATGTTTGTCTCCAAAAACCAAAGAGACTGGGATAAATTGGTTTCTCTTTTTCTGTTGACATGTAGGAGATATCAACATGATGCCACAGGTTACACACCATCCATGTTGTTAACTGGTCGGAAGCTTCCGATAGATGTAATATGTGGCAGTCCGTCCGATGAATCTCAAGAGGTACCCCTTTCAGAGTACGTGAATGACCTGAAGAGGAGACTGGAAATTGTACACAAAGTTGCCAGATTCAAATTACAGCTTTCCAGCGACAGGATGAAGATAAGATTTGACAAAATATCACTGCCGGTGAGCTTCAAGGAAGGCAGTGGAGTGTGACTCTACCAACCCCAACGTCGAAAAGGTTTGTGTCCCAAATTGCAAAGATCATGACAAGAAGCTTACTTGGTAAACAAAAAGATTAACGATCTGGTGTACAGAATTCAATAGTCATCCAGAAGCAAGACTAAAGTTGTTCTCATAGAGAGACTGAGTCTATAGATGGGTCGTGATGTTCCCTCTTGGAATGTTGTTTGAGGCGAACAACCTCAGGGAAGGGGGTAGTGTTGTAAATCATGCCCCAAAGAAAATAATACTGGCCGCCGCTGGTAGCAATAAATCAATTGTGACGTTGTCAAGACCGCGCCCAGACCGGCCGACGTTTCGCGGCTGTTCTTATATGTCCGCGCCATTTCCATGGAATTCTGCCGAATTCTCTATCAACGTCGGGATAAATAGTTCATCATCGTATATAAACGTCACCTACGAGCATATCGATATGGTCAAGCTTAAGTGACAGTGCGGTACAGGGCGATCTAATAAGACGATAAACATTTGAATAACAGTGGCAGTTTCAGTTGAAGTGTTTGGTTGTGTCACTAGAGAAATAAAGTTAAGTTCGATTATTGTACAGTGTATTGGTAAACCCACAGGCAGAAGCGTAACAATAAAAATAGGTTTTTGGTAGATGAGTGACTATAAAATATTGCATTCTTCTTCGCTGGATAATTATCCTAAAATAAACGACACAAATAATTGATACTCCGATACTCATAAACTTGAAAGTTCAGAAATTTATACTGCCTCCATAGTTTTGAGCAGATAGTTTCTTTATTTCTGAAACTCAAGTGAAGCCAGTGAATTCATGGCAATATTTTGATATGACTAAAAATCTGTGACACCAATTCATCTCAGTTCATTTTGATTCTCTGAAACAAACATGTTCTGAATATAACGAATACCAAGAATCAATTCTATCTTCAATTCCACGTATGTTTAGCAAACGAGAATTCTGATGGTGTGGTGAGCTCTGGCGTAACTATTTTTTATAGAACCTGGTTTTATTCCTTCAACAGAGATTACGTGGCTTCATGTATAATTCACTTTTTTTTTAAATAGGTTGAACTTTAACGATTGTTTAGTTGGGTTTTTCTATCTCACAAAAAAAGTGCTTCTACATCTGACGAATGATCATCATTGGTGTTCTCGACTGATGTTTGGTATTATCAGAGGTTTACGTAAAACTGCCAGCAATTCATAAAGTAGATGTGTTTTTGAGTACAGTTGGTGACTCAATGATAATTATTTTAGGAACGTATTTTTGACTATCATCGTATAGTTGCTTCGAAAATTCCTGATGGTTTTATGCCAATCGCTGGTGATATTAAATGCTAATCAAGAAAGCATAGTCCTATCCAATGGCCCCCTGGGTCTCCTGACTTCCCTTCACTTGGTATTTTTCTACGATGTTATTCGAAGAATGCATTTTATATGAAACGCTATGCTGAAATGTATACTTTTCAGGACCGAGCACTTCAACAAAGGGCACAAAAATACGAGGTATATTTAAAAAATGAAGTGAATTCAAAATTTTCTCATAAAATCTATATTTATTTATCAATTTCTTTTTTGTCCCCTTCAAAGTAGTCCCTTTGAGATGTAATACACTTGTGCCAGCGTTTTTTCCAATCTCCGAAGCAGTTCTGATATGCACTTTTTGATATATCCTTGAGCTCTCTCAGTGATTCGGTTTTTGTCTCATCAATCGTTGCAAAACACCGTTCTTTCAAGGGTCTGTTCACCTTTAGGAACAGAAAAAAGTCGCAGAGAGGCAAATCTGGTGAATACAGTGGCTGATGCATGATTACGCTGTTGTTTCGCAAGCGGCGCATAGCTTCAAGATAATACTCCTTATTGATTTTAAGAACATGTGGCAAGAACTCCTGATGCACTACGGCACGGTAATCAAAAAAAAAAACAGTAAGCAATACATTTGATCAAACTTGGCTTGCTGTTTTTGGTCTTAGCTCTTCCGGGCTCTTCCATTTCGACGATCGGACTTTGTTTCGATGTCATGACCATATACCCATGATTCGTCACCAACTATGACACATTTGAACAAAACTGGATCGCCGTTGACGTCATGCAACAATTCCTCATCAATACTCATGCGACGGTTTTTTGGTCAAAACTCAGTAATTTTGAAACGAACTTTGCTGCCGTACGGATCATACCCATAATTTCCAAAAAAAACTGCATGGTATGAGCCAACTGATATGCTGATATCCTCAGCAACTTCTCTAATAGTTATTCGACGATGCTCCATAACAATTTTTCTCACTTTGTCAGTTTCATCGGTCGTGGATGTACTGGGGTGTCCAGGGCGAGGATCGTCATTCACATCTTCTTGACTTTCTGCGAAAAGCTGGTACCACTCAAGAACATTTTTCTGGCTCAGAGTACAATCACCGTATGCTACTGTCAACATTTATAACTGAAACTGTGTACATATGTTCGAGACGAGTGTATCAATATAGCAACATGAGAGAATCGCTAAATTTGAACGTTTACTTTAGTTTTTTAACAGACTCCGTTTATTCAAGAGAGGGGTGGCATTTTTGAGAATCTTTGACTTTCTCAAGTTCGATAGGGGGTAAAATGTCTAGAAGAAAAGATTGCGGCTTTGAATGTCTAGTGAATTCAAAGTTTAGTTTCTATCCATCACCAATAACCCGTTTATTTTCGATTTTTATAATTGAAATATAATTTTTCAGTGGAAAAAATATCACACATAGCGTTAAAATTCACTGAGAATTTACCCAATGCTTTTTGTGGTTTGCTAATTTGAATGATTTCTTAACCAAAATCAAGTGAAGAGACAAAGCATACAATAAGTTTATCCCCTTGAAATTAGTTATTATATTAAATGAAAATGTATGGGCGAGGAGATATCATGAAAAACATTAGTGCTTTTAGTCTAACCACTCCGTGATAAATCACCTCTCGAAAAAACCTAATTAGGGCAAGAGTATGATTTATATCAACCTCTCGCAATAACAGTTGAGGCCGTGTTTCCTGACCCTAATATTGATAAATAGAAAACTATGAATGTTTTCACGAGATAAAGTAATAAATTAGGAGAAATACTATATTCCATTTGATTTTCAGATATAAATTATCTAGACCTCCAACAAGAAATTGCCTCAGAAGTTACTTTCAACCCCGAGGAAGATAATCCTGATAAGGAAAGCCACCCAATCAGTTAGTCCACACAAACACCAACTTTATTCAGATTATTTTCCAACGATGAATTTCTAATGAACAAAAAAATCTGTTCTTTATTATACAGGTCTCTCTTGAGGAATATTCTCGAAATTAAAATGTCTATCACAAGCCTCTGATCTGAAAACAAAATTGAACCTTAAAACTTGCATGTTTTTGAGGTTAGAATAATGTTCATTGATTATTAGTGAAAAAAACTCAAAATATGTGGTTTTTTTCATTAATATATTTCTTGGGAGCAAATTGGATGCAAAAAACTGTCTTTATAATGAGAGAGTTGTTCAAATATGCAAAACTATGAACCTTTCCACTAGATCAGCTTTCTTCCCTCTTAGGGTTGCACCTCTTCTCAGTAACTCCTCCTTCAACTATGCGATACGCCATGTAGAATACATCTTGAATTGCAAGCAATTTAAATAAGAAACTCTCAAATAAATCAATAAATAACGGTTGAAACTTTGGCAGCTAATGACCAATGTGACAAACACTCAGCGCACTCTGCCGGATGAGTTTCCCGTAATCATCCCTATTGGAGAGGACTATTCCAATTGGATGTGCGATCCTTCAGGAAAACAAAGAGTTGTCAAAGTGATTCCTTTCATTAAAATTACTACGAAATATTTTGTTTGTTATTTAAGAAAAATTCTCTCGAAATCTCTCTACAGGGTGTAACTGAAAAAGTGTAAAACATTTAAGGAGGTGATTTCTCATCGAAAAAAAGATAAGATCTTTCATATGAAGAAACTTCATTGGAGCATCCCTTGTTAAGATACAGCCCCTTAAAGGGGGTACATAAAATTGGTATAACAATTATTTTCACAAGCACTGAAAAAGTTACAATATTGAAATTAACCTGACGCTTTGTACTACTAAAAAGACACTTATCCAGTAATTTATTTGGTTTACCTCATGGTTGTGAGGGGTGGAAAACGCAACCCCTAAAACTTATTTCCAATGCAACTTTCTGTCCTATTATTTGTTTACCATTTAAAAATTTATTTCCGATAGCCTGTTTCATTTTAAACAAAAAATGTCTCGTGGATTTTTTGCCCAAAGTGAACCAGTTCGCAGCAAAAAATTATTTTACGAACAACTACAGAGATACATCGTCATAAATGCGAATGAATTTCCTTAGTTCGGACTTCCATTGTCTGAGATTTGAAATCCCTGAAAGAACTTACAAAAAGAAGAACTAAAAAAATGGCTGAATATAATAATAATATTTTAAGCAAAAAAACCCTGAAATGAAATAACAGTGAAATAAAATACAAGTAAAATGAGAACAATTGAACAAAAATAAAACAAAATAAAACAAAAAAAAAATAAGAGATTCCAAGCCAAGTTACTTCACGACGTTTCGACTGTTTGTATCCACAATCGTCTTCGGGTGATGACTGGACTAATTCCTCTGAGAGATGACTATTTACAGGTCATTCGAATACTTTCACTTATCTCCGCTTTCCTTTTTCCCATTCACCGGTTTAGCGGGAGATGACCCTTTGGCCATTTTTTCGCTTGATTATGGGTTTCCATATGTTGCGTATCTCTACGCTAGCTTGGCTGAATACATTGTTGGACAATATGTATGCGGTTTCTTTGAATTTCCTCCTGAACCAATGTTCCTCCCTGTATATGATCTCAGCTTGGGACCACTTGATGTTATGTTGATGGGTCCAAACATGCTGTTCTATTCCTGATTTGCTGGTTTTCCCTCACTGAGTGTGGTTCTTGTGCTCGGCAATGCGAACTTTCAATGGCCTCCTAGTTTCACCGATATAGAATTTTCCGCAATCACAGGGTTTCCGGTAAATGCGATTCTTGGAATCGCAGTCCGCGTTTGGTGGCCTGGTTTTCGTGAGGCTGCTACGGATAGTGTTACCGGATCTGAAGCAGGTTCTGATGTTGTACTTGGACCCAATTCTTCTTGTCCTTTCCGATAATTCTCGGATGTACGGAAGTGCAAGCACTGGTTGTGATTGCTTCTCTTCCTTGCGAGGCTCCTGCCGTCTTTTAGCCCAAGTCTGTTCCACCATCGCTTTGGAATAACCATTCAGTTGAAGATAATTTTTGATGATGTCTAGTTCCTTCTCGAGACCTTTCTTCGTATTACAGACCCCGAAAGCACGGTCTGATAGAGTCTTGATGATTACTCTTCAAGTCGATAGATGGTGGTTGGATTCGTGGTTCAGATACTGTCCCACGTCAGTGGGTTTTCGCTATACAGTGGAAAGCATCCAGTTCTTTCAGGGATTTCAATTCATTTTATATAATATCAGATAATGGAAGTCCGAACTAATGGAATTCATCATGGAACATTGTCAATCACCTTCAAACAAACACTGTTTTTGTGTTTATAACCTTCTACAATCTGAAAATATTGAAGATGAATATAAATCCAAAAAACAGTATAAAATATTGTCGTTTGAAGAATACCAATAATGTTATTTCAACTCCTCGAAACATAAAGTAACATCTCTCTTCCGCAAACTTGTATGATAATTGAGAAAAACAGTAAATTCGTCTTTGTAATAAGCATAAAAAATCACCTTAATTACTACTATTCACATTCATTATTTTTCAAAATCATCACTGATACTTTAGAAACATTCATGTGCACATAGTCAATTTGATTTTAATCACCATGTTGATCTGTAATCACAATTTAGCTGTCTAATAATACTCGCGTCTGTAATTATTATGGTGAACAATAATAGAACGGCTGACAATAAAAACTGGCATACCTCCAACTCTTGGTACACGCAAAAAGATTAAAAGTTCGGGATGGCATATTGTAATCTCGAATGCAAAATTATGCTGAAAGCTCTCACGTTGATGCATTTTACACGGATGGTATTATTATGATGAGTATCCTCAAACAGGCTAGCCAATCGGGTTGATTGCCTTCGGTAACGAAATGATGGGTACAAAGCCGGTAGCCAGAGGACGGAATATCATGTTATATTCATGTCACTGATGAGATTATTGGTTTTTTCTTCATGAAATTTTCCTTTGTGGTATTCGAAAAATAACTTCCACATCTCTCCAACAGAAATGACGACAAATATATCATGAAGTAATAAAAAACAGAATGCTGAGATTACTTTTTTGGATCACATCATCAGCGTAGAATGAAGTCATTCTGCAATTAATGATGAGTTGAACAGAGTGGCCCAAATAGAGGTAAGGAGTTGGAGAAAGTAGTCGTTTTAGGAGCTATTGAAAGTAATCCCAATCCCAATATATCAACAGGCCTAACAGGAACTAATGTTAGGATGATTTAGAAAAAGCACAAATTCATCAACTCAGACCAGGAGATTTTGAACTCCGCATAGCTCTCTGCCAGTGGTTCCTGGAAAGCTGTAACCAAGTGCGTGATTTTTCATTCAGTTGTATTTGAACAGACAAAGCTTATGTGAGCAGTGCTGACATTTTCAACCGCAACAATTCTTACACTTGGGCACAACAAAATTCTCATTCTATTGTGGAGCAGAGAAGTCAAGAAAGATTTGGATTCAGTGTGGGGACAGGTGTTTTCAGGGGTAGAATTATCGGCCCGTTCATTTATAATGGCACTCTCACATTTCAGAGATGTTTAGAAATTTTAAGGCAAATCTATTGAAGTATACAAGAATATACAGGGTTATTGAATAGAACTGGCCGATACTTGACGAAAATTCACATTGAAACTCATTGATACAGTTTATTGTATGATTTTCATTATAAAGGGTTTTACAAAAACTACGACACGTGTTTAGCTATATAATAGCTTTCTCAAGTGTTAGGACAATAAGAAGATTGCTCCGAATTCTTGGGGTTCATCATGAATTCTCTTCGTGGGCAAAACAATAGCAGAATCAATACTCCTGACCGCTCTGGATTGAATGATTCCATACACTCTATCTTGTCTTGTGTTTGTAGATCTTTTGCTGGAAAAATCCTCACTTGTTTACTTTGTAAACTTTGCTACCTTTCGAACATTTACAAGAGGTAGCAAAAACGTACGTGATTTTCTAGAACTTCAACTAGCGTTTCCTAATATGACTGATAACCAGTTTGTGCAAAGCTTATTGTCAAATCATCTGAAAATGGAACTTTCAACGAGTGATGATCAACTGTATTGCCAAACATGCGCCAAACTAACTTACTATTAGATATAAGAAAACAAGTATAGCTGCAACAAACTCTTACGAAAGTTCGAAATAGATGAACACTTCAATCTAGCAGACCATGAAGACCAGATTATGGTCATTGTTCATTGTGGTTTTGGCTTTGAATCTGGTCATTTTTACGCCTTGATCAAAGACGTAACGGACTGGTTTAAGTTTGACGATAGTCGTGTCATGAAGTGTTCTGGCGCTGTTGTCAATTTATTGGAGCCTCTACATTTTGTTTTATGAAAGAGAGGACATTGGCACATCAAGATCTTCAGATGATGTGGTGCAGCAGGTTTTTCCGGGTTTTCCTGCAGCTGAAAAAGCAAATGTAGGTAGGAAGGAAGAAAGAAAGGATATAATGATGGAAGGGTGGAAGGAAGGAAGAAAGAAAGAAATTGAGTTCAAAATGAACTATTTATAAATAATTGTAGACCATGCAAAAACTCATATCTTCTGGAAAAATAACCCGTTTCCAAATTGAGAGAAATTGTACAATAATTTTTTTTTTCAAATTGATTCAAGATTCGCTTTTTCAGTTTTCATGCGTGCAATAGAAAAAGACCGAAATATTCATGTCTTTTTTTAAAACGAAACAAAATCGAACACTTTAATTGTTAGATAATTGAAGACTTAAAGGAATTCACCCTCTATTTTATTTTTTCGTAAGAGAAGTTGAACCTAACCATCATTCACCGTATCAATAACGTTCTCTCCTTTAGTGGGTGTGAATGTCCGCACACCAATGTCATGATCACGCATGTGATGCAATCTATCTTCTATATGAGATTACTTGGCCGAAGATCTGAGATGGCCTTGATACATTATTGATGGTCAGATTCCCGTCCTTTATCAGGTTCCATTATGCCGTTGTGAAATACTTTTCAGTGAAGTCATTTTGTGTTGGTGGATATTCTGTCAAGTTTATTATTTAACGATGAATTCGAAATCGAAAACTGTTGAAATATGTATGTAAATACATATTCGCAATACATCAAAACAATCCATCAAGACATAATTAAATCATAACAGAGATCTACAGCTGTCCTTATTCTCACCCAAAATGATTCATGCATTTTCAGTGCTTCTCTAAATGTTTGCGTGACATTTCCGTATATTCTGATAACTTAGGTTATATTCTAGGACCCTTATTATACAGGGTGTTTATTAAACATGCGGCTATTCCTTGGACTATTCTAAGAATATTTTGTTCTTTGATGAGTTTTGATAGGACGCTTTGTTTCGAATATACGGAGCGGAAAAGAATTTTGGCAATAACAATTTATTGCCAAAGATTACATGTAATGTTTTTTAATCTTCAAGAGCTGTTGAAAATGACAACCCCCTGCTCGGATGCAACAATCCAATCTTCTCCTCATCGACTCCTGAACTCTTACAAATACACCGGATCGTTTCTGATTGCGTTACACCCAGCAAATTGAATGTTTGCAGCCGTTTGTAGTAAACGGAAAGTTGTTGATAGGTACCATCAGAATTGTTAGATTTATTACTACTTCGTAGGTCCAGTGTAGTTAGGTTAGGTTAGGTCCAAAGTGAGTGGGTCTGTTCGACCCTCCACCGCAACCCGCAAAAGTTTATTGTGGCTCACACCTATTCACATTCGACCAAATGAACCCAGCTTCTCAACGAAGCCGATTAGTTTGTATGGTGAGTGGTCTTCCAGGTCAGATGGTAAGGGTACGGCTCTGCCGAACTCTAAAAACCTGAAGTATGTTCTCTGCTGTCTCATCATTTTCCAAATAGAGGCGACACTGTCTTCCGACATTCTGAGTCTCTGCATATGATGATTCAAATGACAGTGACCTGTTAGAAGGACTGTTAGACATCGTAGTTCATCTCTACTGTAGTCCAACAACTGTTTAGGATCAAGCTTCCAAGGGTGAATTAATGCCTTGGAGTGAGCCAATCCTGGAAGATTCTGACAAAAGTCCATAAATCTTCTTGCCATCCAGATGTTTAATGTTTGTTTGGCAAAGCCTAAAGCGATGAAAATGACAGGTTGAGGTCCGATAAAGCTGCTTGCAGCACTCTCCTTTGCAAGGGAGTCAGCAGTCTCATTGCCTTCCAGGCCATTATGGCAAGGAATCCAGACCAGAGACAATCTGTTAAGTCTTCCTGTCGGGGAGAGTCGTTTTTGGAAATAAACAACCAATTTAGACGTTGCTCGGTTGGAGACAAGAGCTTCCAACGCCGCTTGACTGTCGGAGAATATTTTTATTGACTTGTGTTTGAGGTTGGATTCTTCCAATCTCTCCGCACACAATTCAATAGCGTAAATTTCCGCTAGAAATACAGTCGCATAGGTTCCTAGGCGGGTTCATATCTATGTCCTGGGTCTGCGACTGAAAAAACCTGCACCAGAACCGGTAAGTGTTTCTGATCCATCTGTGAACCAACAAATATCTGCTCTCAATATTTTTTTCTCCCAGAGGATCCAGTCCTCCCCGAGTAGAGGACTGGATCCTGAATCCAATGTAGTACTTTCATTTCGGCTACTTTAATAATTTTAAAATTACCAAAATTGTTATTGTCGAAATTTTTTCGGCCCGTATCTTCGAAACAAAGCGCTCTATCAAAAATCATCAAAAGACAAAATATCCTTGGAATAATCCATTGTTTCAGTGCTTCAGATCCAGAAACATTATCCGTTGCAGTTTCACGAAAACCAGGCCACCAAACGCTTACAGAATATCCAGTAAATTTCATTTACTGGATATTCTGCAAGTGCGGAGTAACACACATCGCTAAAACTAAGAGGCCATTGAAAGTTTGCATTGCCGAGCACAAGAAACACACACAGCGAGAGGAAACTAGCAAATCAAGAATAGCAGATCATGTTTGGACTCATCAACATAACATCAAGTGAGCTCAAGCTGAAAGCATCCACAAGAACGAACACTGGTGAGATTGAGAAGCCGAATATATGTTGTCCAACAATGTATTCAGTCAAACTAGCGTAGAGATACGCAACATACCGAAACCCATAATCAAGCGAAAAATGGCCAACTCCCGCCAAACGGTCATATCCTGCTAAACCGGTGAAGCGGAAAGAGGAAAGAGAAGATGGGTGTAATTACTCGAATGACCCCTAAATAGTCATCTCTCGGAGGAATTAGTCTGGTCATCACCCGATATTAAAATGCTATTCATGTAGCAAGTGTTTCCTAAATAATCTAATCCAATTTTCTTCTCAAAATTTTCAGAACAACTCCCTACAGATTATGATGTCGCCCTGGAGCGCCAACTAATTTTTATAGTTGTTTAATATATTTTTTACTTATATTTCATTTCACTTTAATTTCATTTTAGGGTTTTTTTGCTTAATATGATTGTAGTTTCCAGCTATTATATTAGGTATATTAGACAATGGAAGTCCGAACTGATGAAATTCATATTATCATCTTAAGGAAGTTTTTTAACATTTTATGTTTCACGATCATATCTCTCTGAGGAATTCTAACAATGAACAAATTAGAAACTTCGACATCTTCGAACAAATAGAACCAATAAGATAAAATGAGATATCATATGGTTAGCGTGGCAGAAGAATTGAATTTTTCTAAACTAAAATTCATGCAGGTGAAATACAAAATTTTAGATACTTGTAATGCACTGTTTGGAACATTTGGTGTAGTAATGACTATTACTAGAGTTTTTATCCCAACACCAAACCGGTATTTTAATACCTCGACACGTGTTTCAATCATCAAGTAATCATTTTCAAGAGGAAGATTCAACTGTTACAGATTCAGTTCCGTTGACCTGGACGTCATTATGTACTTGTAAATGCACTCTTTGGAATATTTGGTGTAGTAGTGAATATTACTGGAGTTTTATCCCAACATTAAATCGTTATTTTAACACCTCGACACGTGTTTCAATCACCAAGTGATCATCTTCTAGAGGAATATTAAACTGTTACAGATTCAGTTCCGTTGACCTGAACGTCACTATGTACTTGTAAATGCACTGTTTGGATTCTTTGGTGTAGTAATGAATATTACTGGAGTTTTATCCCAACACCAAACCGTTATTTTAACACCTCGACACGTGTTTCAATCACCAAGTGATCATCTTCAAGAGGAAGATTAAACTAGTGTGAAGAGAAAGATTGAACTAGTTTAAAGAGGTAGATTTAACTAGTTCAATCTTCCTCTTCCACGTGTCGATATTTAGAAATATTAGACATGAATAATCTTTGGTTTGTGCAATCAAAAAAAGGTATGAGGGTGTAAAAAGGAAAAACAACTAACAATTACATTTAATAGTCAATCAATTACAGCTGATTCAACTAAGTTTCATAGGAATATCGAAGAACAAGCCAACCGAGAAGGTATTCCATAATCATTAATCCGCCTTCAGTACCACATTCGCTAGGATAATGTGTAGGCACGCGCACTTTATGTATGCCGTTATGGACTCTGATGGTGTTAAATGAAACCGTACATACTAATTTCCGATAACTAGCTCTTCCATAAGTAATAACGGTGTCGTATTCGCGACATTCACAAGATATGCGAATGTTCGTCGGATGATTTGGAAGTTTAGCGAAACTACCAAAAGGGTTTTATTATTGTGAACGAATATATTAATACTAACTGAGTGATACCAGACACAATTATTTGATTTCCAGTAATAACTGGCGTCTCCAGATATATAGGGGGTCAGTTCCAAACCAATGATATAAACGTAAAGGGGAGAAACGAAACATAATTTCCATTTCAAAAACCTCAGATGACATCCATATCATTAGCATAAATGTGAATAAGATGTGAAAAATAAGATTTGTTTGTTACTAGGCACTTGTTCAACATGCCCATTCCAATTTATTTTCATGAAACGCATTTTGGAATCATCTTTTTTTAAGGACAAAACACAAGCACGTCAGGAAAATCCTTGAGGCGCTCTTAGAGCGGTGCGATGTTCCAGACTATCAAGACTGCAAGTAATGCTCGCGTTACCAATCAGGAGGATTGCTTTTTTCTGCATGGAATCCAAAAGCTTCAGGGTATGCTAACATAAGAATAATACGCCAAAGAAGGTCTGCTTTGAGCTTTATGGAGCATCAGAAGTTACTGAGGTGTGTACAGTTTTCTGGTTCGGAACAGTGAACCAAGCTTTGGAGAAGCAGCCTTTGCAATTCCAGCGACACGATTGTGCCAACTCATTGAACTCGTGGAAGCCCTTAAAAAATAACGAATTCATGGTACTTCCGAGTGCCGGTCTGTTTATATGTATATTATTGGAATTTCTTGTATTATAATTATGAATGTTTTTATTGAATTTGATGTAATCATTGATTGTAATGATTTACAATTTTGTATACTAGAGTCATTGTAAAATAGTAGAGTCTACTTTCAACTAATAACCAATTCAAACAATCAAGCATACTTTTTACGGGAGTACGGCGATTTGTTTTCAAGATTACTCTCATTCCTTGATTTTGTAGTTTTTGTAGCATATTTAATTTATTGAGGTTAAATAAAAATAATAATGACGCACAATAATCAAAGTGTGATTGAATAATGGTATTGTAAACTATTACTTTGGACTGCATTGACAAATTTTGTGCTATTCTACTGAAAAAATATAGTTTTTTCGATATTTTCTTATGTATATATGAGGATTAGGCAGTGTTTGTTCCTACCGAACTACTAGCGCTGCTAGTGAGTGATTTTTCGTACTTCAGGAAAAAGGTTCATTGAACCTGATTGGTTTGACCCCAATCCGAAATCACTTCTAGATCCAGGTTAAGATATGAAACCTCCTGCTGTCGGTGAAGATGTGCATCTGGAGCCGATGTCCTGAAATCCAAATGGAATGACGAGACAAGTGTTCTGTCGTCAGTAAAGCAATATATTGGATTCTTCGGTTTCTCCAATAAGTGGGATTGGAGGGTTGAAGACAATATGGATCCCTAGAAATTACGAGCATTAATGGTAAAAGTATTCGAGAGATATCTATCGATGGCCACTGGCAGAGAACGTTCTTTCAAGAAGCTGGAGAGCCATACACACAAATGATCCGATAAGCCATAGTATTGAAGTTTAGCCAGCAAATCCTTATGCCACTCACGGTCAAGGGCCTTTGAAATATCAAGCGCAACAGCTCATGACTCTCCATGTTATTCCAAATATGGGTGACATGGTACTCTTTGTTATTTACTCAGCCATTTCCTGATCTGGTTCCATACCAATCATGGTATGGTACCACCATAAAAAGTTTCTGATCTCGTATATGGAGTTGAAGATACTTATTTAGCAGACTGAACAGTTATCCCATTGCCCATAGTTTTCAGACAAGTTTTCACGTTATTCGCTATCTGGAATAGATATGATTGACTGAAAAGTCTGCTGTTATGTAGATTTCTACACGCCCACGTATTATATTGAAGATGAATTCTGCCCTTGTCAATATTGTATGGGTATCATTTGGGGGTGGGGGGGTGCAAGAGTTATTTGATACGGGTTTTCACTCCCCCAAAGTTTTTGAAAATATATCAGTTAAGAAGAAGAACGTTATTACGTTTACATACATTTCTGATAGGGATTAATTAAACTTGTCAGCAACTCTTTCTTTCGTGACATGTATTTTTACAAGATTCCTCAAAGAATCAAACTTGCAGATGCATTTTATTATTCCAACGAATGACGAAATGTATCCAACATCAGACCGGTTTCGGTAAATTATTCGTCATCAGTGTTCGATTGGTTTGTTCTGAGCAGGAAGCAACAAACCAACCGGAGAATTGCTATCCAATATTCCAATTACAGCTTGGCAAATCTAACTCTGCCTCTGAGATACGCAAACGATGAAAAGGAATGATAACCGTCCACTACTAACTTTTATCGGAAAAATTATTTTGATTTAAATAAATTCGGGAGTGTTAACAACTACACATATATGAGTAGGGAACGGAAATCCAAATTTTTCCTTTTGTGCAGGTGGAAAATAAAATGAGAGACAATGAGTGATACATCATTGCAAATAATAGATACGAACACGATGTTCTCTACTCTAGTTCCTCGATGTTTGTGAACTCTCGCCCCACTACTGCACATCCAATACTCAGAGGCATAGTTGGATTCGCCAAGCTATAACTTCAACTTTCTGAAGAAGAAGTAAACTTTGTATTAAAGGTGAAGTAGTGTCAGCACCAAATAGGAAAGAAATATATCGAGGAACTATCTAATTTGAAAAAAAATGAAACATTTCTCTCGCCCAGATTTTCTTTGCGGTAAGATTTTTTAAAGGTCAGCCTGAAGACAACTAATTTCTTGCATAATACTCGTACCACAAAGGATATTGACAGAGACATGTTTAAGTTCATCTCAGAGGTAATTTCGTTAGAAATATTTTCAATACCACCACCAACACTTGTAACGTTCCTTATTGTATTACAAGAAATGAATGCATACATGAACTCATGAATGACTTTGAGGTTTCACTTGTGACGAATGTATTTGCAGATCCATGGAAGTGTTGCTCACATTCAACGATGAAATAATAAATTTCTCCCTACTGCCTTCTCTGAGATGTTATCTCAGCAAAGTATACCGCAACAATAAGTATAATCGAACAAGATGGAAAAATTTGATTATATATTCTCTCGTATACCGACTGATTGTTCTATTGTTCAACAATGGTGAGATATTTGACTTTTGCGCTTACTCACTAAGTACATATTTATGGTTCGCGTTTCTTACTGAGGATGTTTCGAAAAGATTTTTTTGAATGACACTCAGGTTTGCGATTGTGTATTATTACGTGAATGTTTGTGCAAGAAAATTGGAAAAGAACTTCATTATAGACTAAATACTTCAATGTATGAAAGTTATTTTCCGTTTTTCTTGGTCGTGGTCTACGGGTTTTTATGCCTGACGTTTCGTATACTATTGCGGTAGACATTGGTAAAGGTCGTAGTGCCCGAGTTAGTGTTCGAGTTGTTGTTTTTGACTCTAGTTTAATATTATCTTTTGTGGGTGTTGCTAAAGGTTATGTGGGGTCCTCAGCTGACTTTGGACTAAGGTATACCGGACTTTACCGGATTCCTTGTAGCTGCAGGTCGGTCCACATTGGAACCCACCTCTTTGAACACAAGAAAAATTGTCGACTCGAACAAACCGACCAATCAGCTGTAGTCGTACATGTTCTCACCAAAGAAGGCACTCACACTATTACATTTGAAGATTCAGTGTAACTCGAAAAAATTCAAAATTAGAATCCAAATGTATATAGAGAGGCAATAAAAATTCAAAATCACAAGAATAATTTCAATAGAGAAGAAAAGGCAATTAACATCAATAAAATCTGGCTACCTGTCCTTACAGGTATACAAACAAGCCACACAGAACATAGTAAAAAATATGGAAAATAGCGTTCACACAGTTTAGCTTATCTTTATTACATTTTAGTATTCATTGTACACAAATTTTTGATATTTGTAGGAATAGAGGGATTATTCGACTCTTGATCAATTTTGATATTATGATTTTTGACACTGATAATATTAAATTGATCGTAGATTTGATAATGAAGTTGATACATCACGAGATAAGTAGATAAGTTTAGAAATAGAATAGTTTTCCGCGGTGAGAAATTTGGACATCTGAATTTCGGGTTGAACCGCGCTCAACGTTTTGTGTTGTTCGACGTTTTGGTTTCGACTTTAAAGCCAAAAAGTAGAAAACTGTGGCTGTACTCAATCTGCCTACTCCCAGGTCACGCCGCTAGTCTTTCTACCCCCGGAAGGTTATTGAAAACAATTACTCCCTTCCATTCCTACATGTCCTTATCACAAAATCCAATAACGTCTCCATCCACAGGGTCTACAGGAACGCACACAAATAGATACCTCGAAGCAAACGGCCACCATCATCCAGCACAAACCAATTTCGTTTTCAATTCCCTCATCCAACGATCTATCAACCTCACAGACCGCCACAACGAACGACAAGAGCTGGCTCAACTCAAATCAGCTCTCTTTCCAAATGGATTCACAGACCATCAATTTGACAGATGCATCCGTCGTCAACAAACTTTGAGTCTCAGAGATCCAAAAGACAATAACGTTCCCCACAAAGCTTTTCTTTCCCCTACATTAAATGTGTTACTGACAAAATTAGCTGAATTCTCAAAAAACAAGACATAAAAACGAGATTCACCGCCAACAATCAAATTTCCACATTTCTCCGTTACCTCAAGGACAAAATTATCAATGAATCCCAGGGTATATATGAAATCCATGCTCCGATTGCGATAGAACATATATAGGCCAGACCAACAGATGTGTGACAAGCAGAGTATACGAACATCAATTTGCTGCCCGAAAGTCAGACCCACCCTCAGCCCTGTCATCAAGAGACAGGACACAGTGTATACTTTGCGAACACTAAGACCATCGCCATAGCGAATATACTACAAGTTCGGATAATTCGCGATGCCATCGAAATCGAAAGGCGACTTTCTTGCCTGAACAAACGTGATGACCTGGAAAACCCTAATTTCCCGATGTCCACCTCCCACCTAAATATCCGGTGATGGTGATTCCCGAAGCCCCGCCGCCACATTTCCACTCCAGTAGCTCTCGCCGATATAAATACCATCTACACCTTAACCATCCTCAAAACGGAACTCCAAATTCACCAAGATACTCTTAACCCCATCACTTCCTTTCCTTTCTTTCAGGGTAGAATTTACAAAGAAGTGAAATGCGCACTTCATTAGTTCCTTGCACACCTATAGATGTAAGACTTTGAAAACAGAGCTATTGACACGTCTGATCTAAAACCTACGTGTTGACTTCGATACGTAGATCGTACATCCTTTCGTTTTTGGCATTGGCACGACTTTTTGCAAGATCCTACATGCCATATTCATGTGCTCTGCTTGGTAGCGGGGTTTCAAACAATAAATATCATGACTCTCAAGTCTCCTCAATTTACTTCAATAAGTGTTCAGAATGTTTGCTATTCACTTCAATATATCTGAATCTGTAGAGTAGGGAAGGTGAGTGTAGATCCACAGCACTTAGGCCACATGTGACCCATTGTACATCCTCCCTAGGTCATCGTCTATCCTGTCCTTTCCAGGAAGATGGACAGGTCACTAGGAGACATCTCCTTTATATTAGCAGGTGTAGGCANTCTGGTCTCTTTTTCAATAGTTGAACTTTGGTAATTTACTTTGTTATGAAATATCCATATTAAACAAGAGTAAGAGTAGAGACTTCTGATGTTGAATAAGTTGATTTCTTCATACAGCTTTTTTGTGGAAAATAAACGGTCCTTCTTACAAATAATTTTCAGTAATGTGTTTTGCATTATTTGTAAACCTCCTAAATTTTTTTCAAAAGTTCCTCCCCATGCTGTAATGCAATACTTAAGAACAGACTCTGCCAGTGCATAATATAAGGTAAGCATGTTCTTACGGGTTAGGATATCTCTCAGGGAGTAAAATTTGTGAATGAGTTGCCTTAGTCTCTTGATCATATACTGCGTATGCTCATCCCATCGTAAATGCTGGTCAATTATGACTCCTAAATATTTAAGTTTAATCGATTTTTCGATCGTAGGACATTGGCAGATATTTTGAGCGCAATTTATTTTATGTATCTTCAAAAACTTTTCATTTGGTTGGTCGCTTTTTGTTAAAGTGATTGTCATAAATTTTGTTTTTCCAACGTTTAGGCTAAGAAGATTATAATCGAGCCATGCTTTCATCTTTTTCATTTGATTTTCCGCTTTTTTGTAGACTCCTTGCCATGAGTCCCCTGAGAAGATAATGACCGTATCGTCAGCGTAGAATATAATATGTCCCTGAAAGTTTTCAATTTTACTAATACTATTTATGTTTACCAAGAATAGAATAGGTCCTAATACAGTACCCTGTGGTACACCGGCGGTAATTGTTGAGAAATCACTAAGTTCTTCGTTAATCTTTACTCTTTGTGTTCTCTCTGATAGATAGTCTCAAAGTAAATCAAGTGTCAAACCCCGAACTCCATACCTACCTAATTTTGTGGGAAACGGTGTCAAAGGCCTTGATTAGTAGAATCACATCTAAGATATGGGATACATTTCTGGGGGGTGAGTAATCAAACTCGACTCGAGTCGATTTTTATTCTGCAGAAAAGGTCATTAAGATTTCTCTGTAGAGCCAGGCGGCGAGATTCTTAAAGGCCTTCGTTTGTAGCAAACAAAGAAATTTGGGAAGCTAACCTGAAATGCCATCGGAAAACTATAACCGTTGAACAGAAGTATATATGCGAGTATATAAAATTCATAAATTAACATTTGGTAGACATATTTCACAGAATGTTTCAGAATCTATGAAAGCTTATGGTTTCATTGATAGAAATTGCAGAAACTTTCATAATATTAAATCTATGCAGCTGTTGTATTTCACCTACGTACGTTCGAAGATAGAATATGCAAGTATCGTCTGGAGTTTATTCTATGAGAATTATAACATAGCCATTGAAAGAATTCAATTATTATTATTATTATTTTGTTTCGTTCAAAAGTAGAGAGGAGGTGGAGATTATTTAGATCTGCACTGTAAGTGAAATGATTTTATGATAAAAACAAAGAATTTTCATGTGAAAAACCATTGAAAACAAAATCCAATCAATCGATTATAGTTTTCATGACGGTTATTGACTTGTAAGCAGAATAACGAATCTTCTCAACTTTCCTGGTAAGAAGAGATAGTGAATTTACATTATTAGTAGTTGAATGTTGACTCAAGGAATGAACTCCGGTAGACCTCATGTTTTAATCTTCAACAGAATGTCTATTCATTTATGTACATATTGTTTTCTCAAGATGTTTGGTAAATGATGCAATACATCGGTGCATAGACACCGGGGTTTCAATTAGTATATTGCAGCAAGTTTTCCTCAAACATTTGTATGTATACAGCTGTATATGTTTATGTAATGTAGACTCGTACGTTTTACGGAAGTGCGGATGTAGCTGAATGAATTTCTATTATCCTCATCAAATAATGGAATATCATAATATTAAATGGGAGAGAATATTAAAATCGGAAAGATACTTAAATTTCATTTTTAAGTGGACAGTTAACATTTCGAAACTAGCCGTCAATTTTATAGTAAACAATTGGTCATTAAATGTCAACGAATCAGCAGTTCAATTTTATTTGTTAGGCTATTCAATGATAACTTTAATCACTATTCACAAAAACTATTCAATCGATTTTCATACGGCTTTCACCAATGAATGGATGAGATAGGTTTTTGTGTATAATTTATCAGTGTTTCGTGTTACTTCGTTAAAATATGACGATGTTTTCCATGAAAAGTCGGGGTGGTGGTGTTACCCGGGATCTTTCATCGAAAACGGTGTCTCACTAATTTCAAATATGAAAAAATATATATTGTTCTCATTTTATGGATCTACGAAATATGCCGTGATGGCTTATGACAATCTCTCAAAGATAGATACTTATTTGGTAGAATTATTTGTGAGAACAGTGTGAGAAATTGAAAGATGCATTTTATATGATGGATAAATTTTTGAAAGAAAGGTTGAGGCTTTCAATTTCTCCATATTTATAGGAGAAATCGGGGGTTTCTTCCATAGAAAGGAAGGAAGTCATAAATTTCAAATAAATAACTCCATATGAAGAAAAGCCCTCTGGAAACAACTACTTTCATAAAAACATTGAATTACACGAAAGAAAAATTATCTCAAGAACAAAACACAAGCACTACAGCAAAACCCTTAAGGCGTTTTAAGAGCGGTGCCTGTGCGAAAGTAGCGATTCACATTTGAAGACTTGAATCGCTGAAGATCAAATACATTTGGAAAGACGTTCTAAGGAAGTTCACTTTCTGAATTATCACTGTCAGACGGGAAGAGAATCGCACAGTCGCTTGCGTATGGCGAGCCGTCACCACGCCAGCAATCGGTTTTACGTGCGGCTATAGATGTTACACAAACAAAGATGTGTAGATCATGCAAAAAGTAACTTTCAGACACACATGTTCTCGTATAAAGATGGAGAATTGAAAAGCCATTGTGATCTACAAAAGTTACTGGATCTATCTATAACCCATAACCTGAATTCTGAAAAACTCAGCTGATAACACAAAAGGTGGGAAATTGAAGTGTGAATTGAAATCAAACTTGGACAAGACTTACTACAAATAATTACAGAAAGCGATAATTTGGATTTGTGACTAGATGCTGATCTGAGATTTCAAAAACATATAAATTCACTTTGTCGTAGCTCGTACAGTATCTTACGTCAACTCTGTCAAAGTAGAGATATTATGAATTCCAAATTGAAGTTGAAACTTTGCGAAACTCTTATATTGTCTAGATTAGCATATTGCGATATAATCTACGGACCTGCTTTGATACAATTTGATGCATATCGCTTACAAAAAGTACAAAACAATTGCATTCGTCTTTATTATGGTGTCAGAAAATTCGAGCATATATCCCCCAAGTTCGAAGAGTCAGGTTGGTTACTGCCTTACTGATTGATAAAACCTGGCATTTTCAAAAAGCCATATTATATTTATGAAAGATATAAAACTTTCAAATCCCAGAAAAATTCGAGGACACGAAACCGTCACACTTTTATTATTCCAAAACAGTCACTATTCCATATATAATTTCAAGAAAAAGGTGAAAACATATCTGAAGTCTGGATAGATAGTATATTTATGTTATGTCTTGCTCATATGGTTTTCCCTTTGTCTTCCTTTTGTGTATGTTTTGCTATATTGTATATTACTTTATTTAAGCTAAATAGATTTTTACTATTTGCTTTTAAATTTATAGCCTTTGTTTTTTTCTTACTTTTACAAAGATTCATGAACTACTTACAAAGATTTATGAACTACTCACTTATCAATGTGTACTAGATAATTATTTTCATATTTCTGTATAATACATGCTATCCCCTAGGTTAAGTTGTAGAACAGCCTCGGCTGAACTTCGCCCTTTCATTGATTTTTGTATCTACTTTGACGTAACTTGTATTTATGAATTTTGTTAATGAACTGAATAAATAATTAGAACAATTTTTTATATACTCAGCTTATATACTCGCAAACATTTTGAAGAGTAAAAATACATATTTCCAATCCAGGCTTTCTCCACCAATAATTTTTTATGTTTGCAAAACGGAAAGGAATTACTTTCCGAAACGTTCGCCAATTCAGGAAAGCTAAGTTTATGAAAAAATACAAACATTTATTTTATTCATGACCAAATTAACAAATATTACTGTTATTGACTGGTTATACGGTTTATATTACGCAGTAACTATTCGCGATGAACGTTTCAGTTTGTTTCTCATCTAGATTATCAATTCAATTATTTTTCAAATTATGGCAGTTGAAAACGTAACCCCTTCTTCAATTTAGGCCACCTCCGATAACCTTCACTTATGCTAACCTTTGCACCTCTGTCTCCGCTAACGTGACCTCCGTTACAACAGTGGTATGAGAAATATGATTTCGAATGCTGTTAATAGTTCCTTACAGGCTGCAGATATGTTGTGAATCATTTGTAATACTTGTAATACAATTATGCCTGTCACAATCAAGAAAACAAGGAATCAGTGACAATTGACTAGAGTCCAACTCAACAACCATGAAACTGGCCATAAAGTTTCCTGTTTAAAATGCTGATTTGCAGCCTCACCAGTTTACTGCATAAATTGATCAACATTTGCAATCTCCATTATGTTAATAGCTGCTCTTTGGGTTCCTATACACGGAATTAAAACAAGTGAACGTTTTACGATCTTTTGCAACAATCGCTTATCATTTTTGATCATTCCGTTATTCCATTTCTGCAGCTATAAATTAAATACTCAGAGGTTATCTAAAAAAAAGAATTATAATGATTTGTGACACTCACTCTTGTTGAAATTTAGTGTAATTACCGCATAAATTCATTCCGTTTGACTTGCTTTCAATGTTAAACGGCCGACCTCTTGGTGCTTAGCATTTATTTTTACAGACGTGGTGTTTCTTGACCGCTTGAATTGGCAAACGCATTTTCTTCTTGTTTCATTTGCATAATTGCTCTACAATTTCAGCGCAATTGGAATTTATAGTTGACAGAAATATCTCAATTGTTTCCTTCGTCAACCGAGCATTTCTCACATAACTAAGTTATGGATTGATTTTCTCAAATCTAATTTATATGACACAGAGAGTAATGTTGTTGTTCCGTTGCTGTACCTATCACATAAGCACATCATCCATCATGGATGGACGAGATGGGATGTTCTGCACATGCATCCATTAACTGTGTGGAAAAGATTTCAACTCAGGGCACTCAACCCGGGAGGAGACATAGGGGGATCCAATGATGCAGAAAGATTAGTTACACGGTAAAAATGAAAATCTCAAGTTTTAATCTGAGAAGCACATTCTCTCCAGTTGAATTTGAATCATTATTTCAAACGGACTGAATAAACGCTTCTTTTAAGTTAAAAAAAATATTCCACCAAGTTTATGCATACATTTCAATAGAAATAATCACATTAGCTCAAGAGAAGTAAGTATGCATTCTTTAGTCCGAGCAAAATTAATCTCGAAGCAAAACTGTTTTGGGTTTTGAAAGAATGATATGTTTACTTGGAACATTATTTAAATGTTTCCGTATGAGAAATTAAGTGTTTTTCTTTGAAGAGAAGGATTTTTCATTGAAACGCTTCTATTTGTATGAATCAAATAAACTCATTTACTACATCAAAGATGAACTTATGTGATTTGAAAGGGTTATATTTTTAGGAGTGATTAATTTTTTGGGAAAGAAAGTTTTTGGCTTTCTACTACTCCATCTGATACAAAAAAAAAAATGGATGAGAGAATCTTCCAAAGAAAGGAAGGATTAATCAATTTGAAAATAAGTAACTCTATACATGGATGTGTAGATCATGCAAAGAAGTAACTTTCAGACACAAACTGAAAGAAAGTCCTCCTGAAACAGCTACTTTCATATAAACATTGAATTACACGAAAGA